>CATIWC010001746.1:0-178006 GCA_948472305.1 Vicia faba
ATATATATAAAAGAGGGACTAAGCCAAAACTCTGAAAACAAAAGCAAATGAGCAAATTAACTAACTAAGAAAAACGGTAATCAAGGAATTCAGATTTATCCCTATGAAAATGAGTTTCAAAATGGCACATAATGTGCATAACAGATTTGTTTCAAAACAGGACATTGAAAACATAACAGAGTTGTTACAAAATATGACATAAATAAGTTGTTCTTAGTAAACCAAAATGACATCTAATGAAAACCTAACTATTGAGTCATTCTTCTAAAAATGTCTTTCCATTGTCTTGATCTCTTCACAGTAGGTTATTCATCAACTAACAATGGTGCTTCTTAATTTGAACCAGGTCCATCACATTTTTGAGCTCAACAAATAGCTTTCAACCTATCACTGCTCATTTTAGGTCCTTGAGTATTCATCTTATCATCCATTTTCTTCTTATCAACAGCTTTGCAAAGTCTTTTCTTCTTCTGATTTACAACATAATCAGTTGCCTTCCCTTTGATTGAAACCGCAAAAGAAGGAAGACGGGAGGATAGGTGTGAAGGTGAAGATGGAAAGAGAAAGGGGATTAGGAATTCGAAGAAGAGAGAACAATTGTGGCAACCTTGTACCTTTATGTTTTGTTTCTCAATAAAGGGTAACGTTGTCCATTCAAATATCACTTAACAGAGGTGAAAGTTAAATATAATGAAAAAATATAAAAAACGCTGCCACATCATCATTTTTTATAAGTTGGGTTGCCAAAGGTTTAAAGAGAGATATTTTTCAAATATTAAGAAAAATCATACAATTTTTTAAGAGAATTTTCGAAAATGACCTATATAACATGAGATGAATAGGTATTAATCCAATAATTTATACAAATTTTTACTCTAGCTTTAAATGGATTACTCGAGATTGGACAAATGAAATTAGTCTCCTTAAACATCAAATTGAAAAGAAGAAGAAATGGGAGCATTGTACCGTATAAATGAGGGAATAAATTTGAGTATAGATTCTCCAGAGTACTTAGGCTTCCTAACAATATATTCTTGTGATTCCAAAATCTATTTTTTCAATTAATTAGTAATACACACATGCTTTAAGGATAAAGGCTTGGAAGTACAATGTTGTTTGAGATATTATATAAATAGGGATTGAGAGAAGCATTCCTAGTATTCATTCCCAACAAAGCTAACAAAATACAATAAAATGTATAACATGTTTGGGTGGAGACCTTGGAAAACAAGAATGCCTAGTACTTTGTCTGTAAGTTTCACTCCCTTTATCAATTAATATTTTTATGCACTTAGTGTCTATTTTCTATATTCAATTTATTGTATAATATTCATTTTAATTTAAAATATCAACCTAAATTCAAATGTGAGTTCATATAACTTGATGTTTTTATGTTAGTGTAGATTGTGGAACTTAAGGTGCATATGGATTGCCAAGGATGTGAAGAAAGAATAACAAGGGCCATCTCCAAACTAAATGGCAAGAAACCATTCCCCTCATCATATTATTTTTTTTAATAACCAAACCGAATTGAAGTTCTAAAATCAAACGAAATGACAAATAAACTAAATCAAATCAACATTAAAAAGTGAAAAAAAATATTAAAAAAAAGTAAACATACTTCATAAAAATTAATATTTTAGTTGATACATTTATATAAATTTAATTGAATGCATCAAAAGAATATTGAGAGCTTGTATGCATGCAGGTGTTGATAGTTTGGAGATAGACATGGAAAACCAGAAGGTAACAGTAACAGGTTATGTTGACAAAAGTAAGGTATTGAAAACTGTGAGAAGAACAGGAAGAAAAGCTGAGTATTGGCCATTTCCTTATGACAGTGAATATTATCCATATGCTTCACAATATTTGGATGAATCAACATTCACATCTTCTTACAACTATTACAGACATGGTTTCAATGAGACTGTTCATGGATATTTTCCTGATCAGGTTTACTCAACTGTTCCTGATGAAACTGTTTTTCTCTTCAGTGATGACAATGTTCATGCACCATGCACCATCATGTAATGTAATGTATATCATCCAAATATTTAAATTTTGATATAATAAAAAAATTTGATAGTAATCAAATCAAAATAGATATATATATATAACATGATTTGAATCCATATATACATATTTATTGGGGACCAGACCAAAACACAACCTATGACTCTGCCTCGTTAAAAACCTTACCAAGGAAAACCCAGAGGAATAAAACCTTGATGAAGGGAAAAAGAGTGCAGAGATAAATATCCAAATCGACAAAACCTATACAAAGGTATAATGAAGTGAAGGATTTCCCCATTTGTTATGATGAGTCCAAAGAATATCGTGAGGTTGCTTGGAAGCCAAGGTAAACTAGCTGTGAAATAGTTTCTAGTCATTGATGATGTCGATCTTTATCAAAAGCAATTTCAATGGTGGAAGTTGTGATTTATAATATTGTTATATCAACCGGTGCTGCCGGATAAATCACCAGAAAGTGCACTTCCATATGAAACTGATCCCGTTTGTGATGTGCTATTGGCTCGAGCTTTCTGGAACTGTCGTATCCGGAAAGCATCCCGAGGAGGTGGTTGGCTTTGAACAGATGTAGTATCATCATCTTCTTGTCCTAAACATTATAATAACAAGTATCAATCAAATTAAAATTTGATTTTGATGTCGAAATTCAAAACACGGAAGAAAGCTAAAAGCACATTCTTGTATATTTGATGAATTGTGCCTATTCTAGAGAGCTTATAGAAATAAGCCAAAAAAAATGGATTATTTTATTGATGTAAGCATAAAGTATAGTCAAAATGGATTATGCACATACTGTCTAAATCTTTTCTTTTCCCATAATGCTTTCGACCGATTGATTTATGCGACAAACCACTCTGAACAGGATGAGACTTGCTTGAACCGGACAATTCACTTGTAGCAGGAGCAGGACCTCCTGGCATCCCAGTTTTACCACTTTGACCAATTGGAAGGTCGCTCTGCAAACAAATCGATAGCACGATATCCACATTTGGAGTTGGACCTGCATATTTCAAAACACGGTTATCGAAAAGAGCATATTGTGGGATTGATGTGAAATCGAAGTTTACAGACAAATTGAAAATTACCGTCGACTGTGGGTAGGTTTGCTAAAAATGAAACCAAAGCAGGCGGTGTAGCTTTAAGAATTTCATCGAATGCATTTGTGCTAGCACCTGTACCCGGATTCTGCTTTGGATCATATATCAACATCTTCGAAGTATCAGGATAGACAACCTTTGACGACGTATTTGAAATGTTCTCAACAGATCTCTTATCTGCATTGATAGTGTATCGTTAGTCGCATAATAAGAAATATTGTGAAACCAAACGTGAGAATGAGTATAATACCGGTAAGAGCCGTGCCGTTAGGAATAATAGACTTCTCGACTTTCTTACTGAGATTTTTGGCAAGCCACTAAAAAAAGTCGAAATTAAAATGAATTACTATATAAGACACAGATATAACAGAAGAATTCGTGAAAGACGGGAAAATTTTACCTCTTGTCGGGACAAATGATCAAGGTCATTAGAAGAGCACGGCCATAGATCCATGAAACTATAACGTGATACGACATCTTGCAGAGAACTCTCTGATGCTGTCGTTGCATCTTCGCCAAACGCTTCTTTTCTTCTTTGCTCAACCTACATATGATACAATGATAAATCATCAAAACACGTTACAGTTGATTTATGTGAAGTTTATAGAACCGGCATAAGCATTGGTTTAATCAAATTCAGAGTACTCTACCTTGAGCATGCTGGAAAGATCCCCGTAAGTTTGCTCAAACTGAACGAACCTTTTCCAAACCTGCAATTGAGATTAGTTACGAGCAAATTCAACATAAAATTACAACTACTAAATATTCTGCGACTGCAACTGAAATATACCTCAACCGATTTCTCTGGAGGAAGTGAACTCAATGCCCTCTCAAATAAAGCACGTATATTTTGGTCATCATTCAAACGCGTCAAGAAATCGGCATATCTGAAACATCAAGTTAAAAACAACAAGCAGTATAAGATTTAAAAACTACTACTATATTTTGGAGGAGTTAAATGACAGAAAGTAGAACTCACTCGAGAATATAGACCGGCTCATGCATAAAGCGTTTTAATCCGGCTTCAAAAACGTTATGAGCCATCTGCAAGGATAATCCGAATTAATTTTCCAGAAGTTAAAGTATAAGACTCCAAGGATAGAACGGGTAAGAAAGGTAAGACCTTAGGATCCTTGTCAAGACAGAAAGCTACGGACGCATAAGCAACGTAAACATGATATGAACAAGTCGGGGATTTGCGAGCATCCAGAAAGTACTTCCTTGCAGCTTCAACACCTTCAGTTCTTCTTAGAAAACGAATGAACTGTAGCATGAAACCGATATCATGGAAATATATATCAACAGTTATTGCAATAAACTGCGTAAATTACTTAACATTCTCGATAAATTAGAATAGGAACTTGAACCGGCAAAACATTCAAATTTCTGATCGTGACATAAGACTTATTTACTGATTTTTTTTTTTTAAAATCACATTAAACAAACAAACAAAAAACACATACTTGAATATGTGCAAGTGCAGTTGCATTTTCACCATCTCCCAAAAGGTTTTCGTGTATTTTCTTTGCAGCCTGAAATAAAACAATACATTAAAAATCCCACAATTCCCAATAAATATAATCACTATTGTTTTCGCCGCATTTGTCCAACCAGTAATACCTGGATTGCTCCACGGGATTCCTCTAGCTCTGCGTAAGCATATCGTAGCATTTCCGAATCTGTTCACAAATGGAAAGACAGAACGAGGAATTGAGGGTCGAGAAAATGTTGTGGATAAAAACGATATCCAGACGATATTAAAAAAATCTGAAAACTAGCAAAATTAACAAAAGAAAGTGCCACGAACCAGGAAGAGCCTTCAGAGATCTTTGAAATACTTTAATGGCAGCATCTATCGAGCCACCTTTGGCGTGCCATGTTGCATAGTCGTACCATATATCAGGATAATGGTACATATACATCAGACACTGAATACCGGTAAAATGCAGTGAGAAATTCCATAAATTATATAATAAATAAATGTTACCAAAGTAAAACACAGCAAAGAAAGAAAAATATATTTCCTAGTACCTGCTCATAAGTAAATATAACTCGTTTGTTGGAGGAAGCGGTGTCTATTCTCTGTGGATTTCCTCTGAAATGAATAACGGTTTAATACAAAATGTTAAGAAACATCACCAAATAAATCAATGATAGGAAAAATTAGATTCATCAAACAATCACTTCAAGACGATTAAAAGGATGTGTGCTTCTTACTTTTCAAAAGATAGAAGTCTTTTCCATGCCATCCACTGCATTTCTTCCTGTCAGAAGTAACAAACACGTAAAAATTATAACAATGTAAGAGATATAAAACTACTAATTCGTTCATTTTTTTCGTCGAACATCTTAAGCTTTTAGATTAACTGGCTCATAATATGAAATTAGAGTCTCTTTTGTAAACAATATTTGCAAAAGAACAGAAATTTACCTTTGAGGATCCAGTCGGTGGTATAGCGAGCATATTCCAATCAATTTCATCAAAATACTTTTTCCTTTCCCGGTAAACTGCCCTCGCACTATTATACTTTGGTTGATATTCAGATACCAGTCCTTTAGCCTGCAAAACACCTTATCGTCAGAATGTATGCCTTTTGATTTTGAATTAGAATTAGAATTTTGTTATACAAAAAAACATAATCGTGAATACATATAAATAAATCGAGCATGAAATAAAGACCGGTATAATACCAACTGGCGACTGACGGAATTTTCAAAATTTTCATAATCTTTCCAAAGTTGTTCAATTTGATGGGTAGGATTGATAATAGCCCTCTGATAGACTTTTCTAATAACAGTCATCCGATGTGATTCTTCTTGTGGGTGCACAGACTGCAATTGAATTTGATCAGAAAAACAGTTGAAAAGTGATACCAAATTATGCACCGAAAATTGCAACAAAAAAAAAAAACAAGGTTAACTAACCGGCAATGATTTTAGAAAGGATATGTATTCCATCCACACAGGGCCAGATGCTATGTCTGCTCCTGTTAGCACATTGTTAGAAAGATGTATCAATATACATACATATATAGATACATGAATATACACACGCATATACAAAGACATAATCTTCCGCCTTTTTATTCACTTTTCTCTATGAGTCCCCAAAAATCTTCCTCTCACTAGAGCTTCTATTATAATTTTTCTCCCAAGATCGAACAGAACCACCTTAGGTGAATTTCCATCATCATCATCTCCTAAATAGTTGCTACAATAGTCGAAAGAAAACCGAAATACAAAACGAATGGGACAATGAGAAGCAACTTACCGACATAATTGAGCATAAAGTCAAAAGCTTTTTTTGTCTCTTCTTGACCCTCTGTCCCCTTCTTGTCATTAACCTTTCTGATGAAACGAATGTAACACCGCCTGTAAGCAAGGATAAGAAACAAGGTGCAACATTAAAACGAGGGCTACCAGGAAAACGAAAGAAGCAACAAAAGTACAAAATTTTCGGATAAGAATAATGAAACGACATACCAGAGAGGAACTTGAAGACAGTTCAACAAACATCGACTAAAAATCTGTTTGATAGCATCATCGTTATTTACAGCCATGTGTGCCTCCACATACTGCTTCCAAAACCTGGCCTGGACACAAATCAAAATAAGCATCATCAAAAACTAGTCCCTTAATAGTAGAACCTTTCAAAATCACTCATAGAAGTAGTTCACTATAGAACACTATCAAAACCATGTATTTCTTCTGAAACAATCAAAATCACTTACAGCTGTTGGAAATAACTGCAGAAGCTGCTCGTATATAGGTGTGGCTTCCGCAATAGGCAAACCCTAAACAGCAGCAGAGAAACAATATCATCATCAAAAAGTTGGAAACAAACGAAAACAGAAGCTGCTCATTACATTAAGGTTACGGTCAAATTCCACAATGCTATAGCTACTATTTGAAAACACATCATACAAAATCGGGTACTGCGTTACAATAAACGATTTGTTCAAATTCTGCTAGACTGCCATTTGTTACACATTATACTAAATCAGATATCACGATTTTATCGGTTTGTTCAAATTCAACTATGCTACCGAACTATAGCACCCCTATAGCCACTATGACAAAACTACTAGATAAAAATGCGATCTTTACTATAAACAAAACCTAAACAACATGACATAAATAAATAAAAAGGTAAAAGAATTGCAAAAGAAAAACAAGGAATGATTCAAAACCTGAGCTTGGTTTGCCAAAGTTTCAGCGGATTCAATGCTGTACTTATCAGTCATTGTGGTTTTTTCCTGAAAAACAAGAACAACAAAAAGGGTCAAAAAAATTGCGAAAAATCGAAACACATGAAGTAAAGACGAAGAAGACGATAAATATAAATGAATACCATGTTTTGAGTTGAGTTGAATAGAAGAATGATTTGAGTTGAATAGAAGAAGAAAAGAGTGATTTTTCAGTAAGTAAAAGGAAAGTGAAGGAAGAGTTTGTGATTTGATTCGATTTTCGATTCAAGATTCTTTAAGTATTAAGGTTTTTTTTTTCCTTCCTGTTTTTAAGGTTTTTTTTTTCCTTCCTGTTTTTAAGGTTTTTTTTTTTTCCTTCCTGTTTTTAAGGTTTTTTTTTTTTCCTTCATGTTTTTAAGGTTTTTATAAATAAACAAAATATTTATTTTTGTTCCTTAATTATAGTATATGGTTCATTTTTTTTTTTTGTCCTAAATTGATTCTTTAATTTTCTTAAAGATTTAAATAAGTTTAAACGCCGTTTATTTTCGTTACGTGACAGGTGAGCTGGTAGATTTCATCATCTTCTTTATAATCACTATGCGTTCTTTACCATGCGTTCATTATTTTCGTTACGTGGCATTGTTGCTACAAAATCTCATTCCCTAAATCTTCTTTACGTAGTTCATCTTTGTACCCACCATCTTCTTACATTCCCAATATTCTCAAAACAAAGAACCAATCCAGAATCGTTTCGATCATTTCTCCATGAATACGAAGCATTCATCTTCCCAAACGAATTGCACCATTTTGCCACTGTGGAGACAACGTTGTTCTTCGTAGGACTGAGAAGAATTATGGAAAGAAATTTTGAGTTGTCACAATTACAAGGTAAGCCCTAATTTTTGTTTGGGTATGTTAAAAGATGTTAAACAGAGTTTGATCAATTTTTGAAATTTGCAGGGATCCTTGCAAAGAGGTGTTAATAGATTGGAAAGCATAGCAAAGAATTTAGATGAAACCAAGAATCATTACGAAAAATGTTCTTTACCATGCGTTCATTATTTTCGTTACGTGGCATTGTTGCTACAAAATCTCATTCCCTAAATCTTCTTTACGTAGTTCATCTTTGTACCCACCATCTTCTTACATTCCCAACATTCTCAAAACAAAGAACCAATCCAGAATCGTTTCGATCATTTCTCCATGAATACGAAGCATTCATCTTCCCAAACGAATTTCATAATTCTTCGTAGGGCTGAGAAGAATTATAAAAAGAAATTTTGAGTTGTCACAATTACAAGGTAAGCCCTAATTTTTGTTTGGGTATGTTAAAAGATGCTAAACTAAGTTTGATCAATTTTTGAAATTTGCAGGGATCCTTGCAAAGAGGTGTTAATAGATTGGAAAGCATATCAAAGAATTTAGATGAAACCAAGAATCATTACGAAAAATTGAGGCTTAGAAATGAAGAATTAGGGGATGGTGTGTTAAAAATTCAAATTCAACTGAACAAGATGTTGAAGTGGAAAAAAACATTAAAGATTATGTATTTTGTAGTGTGTTGTACCCCAAAATTTTCCCTCCCATATTCTTCAAAATTTGCCAAGATCAAGGTTCAAAATCTCCCAAGGGTTGCACAGTTCAATGGCCTCCTAATAGTCAAAAATTAGGGTTTTGGTTCTGGCAAAGAAGTTGAAGTTTCCAAGGGTCCAAACAAGTCCCACATGCCTATAAACATTGTCAAGCATCCTTATGCCAAGTTTCAAGACTCACAGCACAAAATTGCACAGTCAAAAACCCTAATTGCTTCACAGTCAACTGTAGGGGCAAAATGGTCATTTGACAGTCAAAAGTCCAAATTTTTGGTCAACATCTTATTTTGAAGCCACAAACATCATTTGATCAATTCTTGATCATGATTTCACAAGCATGGCTCAAAAAGTCTCAAGATGCAAAAGTTTTTATTTTTGGACAGATGAAAAAGTCAACTGCAAATTGACCAGGGCATAACTTCCACATGGTTTATCAGAAAAATTCCATCCAAAGCTCATTTTGAAGAGAATGACATTTCCTACAACTCATCTTCACACTTCAAGTCCAAGAAATGCTCTCACAAAGAGTTATCCATTTCAACATTATAGGTCATTTTCAAAAGTCAACAAAAAGGGACTTTAAGTCAAAGACCATAACTTGAGATTGGTAAATCAAAATGACATGGGACCAAAGGCATTGGTTAGAGGACTTCAATACCTTTCCAAAATGTCCAAGAACATGATCAAAGCTTAAAAATTGAGCAAGATATGCCTTGTGGAAGTTGGGAAATTTTTGGGATTTTTGAAAAGTCAACTTTGCTTCAAATGCCTCAAAATTGTTAATGGGCCTCAATTTCTTCCAAGAATCATCACCCAAAAGCATATGCACGACCCATTAACCTAAAAGGGAGTTATTTTATTATTTTTAATTAATTAATTGAATATTTAATCTATTTAATTCATTTAATTAAAATTAAATATGAGAAAAATACTAAAGCATGTGTTTTGAATCTTTTTATGCAGCTAATATGTCCATTATGAGCTCAAGATTTCGTGCACACCCTAATAGGAAAGAATCTTCCATGATTGGCATAAGATTGGTATGGAAAAGATTGAAAAAGATGCTTGAAAATAAAATATTAAAAACATTGATTCAATGGATTATGGGCTTGGTTTTTGACCTAGAATGATTCCTCATACATATGCAAACACAAACCTAATCCTAAGAACAAAAAAGTTGCGCTGAGAATAGGAGAACAAAAACTTGCATTTTTCACAAAAAATATCAAAACTGAAAACATAGTTCCAGTGTGATTCAAGGCCTAAAAAGTATCCCAAACGATTGCTGGAACCTTCCTGAACATGACTCAATACTTTTCCAGTCTCCATACATCCAGAAGTGGTAGAACGACTTTGCCCTGTTCATGAATTTTTGCATATTCATATTTGAATTTATACACGTTTTCCATGCATTTTAATGTTTGATTTATACTAACATGATCATTCTAAAGCTAATGGTACCGTTCAATTGAAGAATGGCTGCCTGTACAGAAATCCACCATGAAAATGTTCTAGGGTTTCAGAAGTCTGAATTTGGGGCTTTCCTCATCTGGAAAAATTAGGCCACGAGACCTATACCACTGGATTCAGAACGTCCAAACGAGTCAATTCCCCCCATTGCGCCCTTTTTATATTTGCACATGACCTATTCGCTATTTTTCAGGTTTGATTTAGTGGGGGTTTAAAACCCCTGCTATCCATTTGTATTTTCAGGCAAAAAAACAAAGAAGCAAGGAAAGAGACGTTGAGGTGTTGAACGGTGACTGGACAGTTTAAACATTAGCGCATTTTTTTGTTTAGTCCAACATGATATTGATTTTTCTATTATATTATTCATTGTCCATTAAACTAACAAAAGAACACACTACCTCCATTGGCAAACGCGCTGGCATGCAGGTATTGGGACCTGGGTTCGATTCCCAGGTCCCCCGCCCTTTCCATAATTTTTCTTCTAATGTACTTCTATGCAGCGTGCCATCCAAGGACCATCATGCGTCCTCACTATCTAGACTGCCAAGTGTCCAGGAATTTCAATCTAAGGGCCAGAATGGGAGGATTACCATGGATGCTAGTTAATCATTCTGCACGTGACCACTGAAAAGTCAACAACACCTCCATAATTGGGCCAAAATGCTCACAATAAACCTCCTCAATTGGGTCAACCACCCCCCATGTTTGCATTTTCTTTCTCTCTTTTTATTCTTTTCTTTTATTTATTTTAATCATGTTATTTGTTTTGTTTAATTCCATAAAATTAATTTTCATAAAACACAAAAAAATCAGAAAAGTCAAAATAAAAATATGTTTATTTAATATTAATTTCTATTAATTTTGGTAAATAAATTTTATTAATCAATTTAGTAAAATTAGGTTAAACTTTAAATGTTTTTAATAAACTAAAAAAAACGTAGAAATTAGGGTTTTAATATTTTATTCTTTTCTTAATAAATAACTTTGTATTCTTATCATTATTAATTATTAATTATCTTGTAAATAAACTTGTAATTAATTAATTAGGGTTAAATTAGGTCAAACTTAAACATTCTTCTTTAATAATTAAAAACAATTTAGAATTAGGATTTTATTTAATTTTAATCCCAATTAATTTTCTTTATTTCTATAAAATACCAAAAAACATAAAAAATAACTTCCTTTTCTTATTAAATCATTTAATTAATTCGTAATTTCAAGTTAATTTCTTTAAAGGGTCCAACGCCCTCGCACCTTCGATTCTTATTTCTTTTCGCGCGTTTGTTTCTATTTTTTATTTTTAATATAATGTAGCTGCCCCAAAGCCTTGTAATAGATAATTAGGACCTTTACTTTCCGCATTTTATTAAAAAATGGGTCTTTGTTTAATTTGGCGATGTATAGACCCGCGCCTTGTAATAGCGTAGGACTTTTATTTTCCGCACTTTAAATTCCGCATCTTTAAACTGCTAATCACATGAAAGAATGTATGCCCAAATAAAATCAAAGCGTAGCTCACCCAATGCATGACAAGACAAATAATAACTGAAAACAAAACACAAATTCACACACCTCTTCTAATGTACGCCTCACTGTTGCCTTGCCCCTCGAAACGTGGTCGTCGAGTATAGGACGTTTTAGTAAGTCCTTATGTCCATGAACATGGCATAAGGGTAGCTTCTAAGGTGTCCTACTGTTGCTCTGGTGACCACACACTGTCCCTAAACTCGAATTGACCCGAACACCTCCAACGGTGGTGCTACCTACCTCTCAATGGTGGGCTGGCACTACCTTAAGGACTTCTACACAGCTTAATTCCTTAGGGTAGGTGGATGACTCATAGGTACTTGCTCTAATTCAAAACAAATCAAAACTCTTTTCACACCGACACTTTCAAAAAAAGCTTTCAAAACAACTTTTCAAACACTCTTGAGGACTGATACAAGAGTCGATCTGAAACTTTTAAACGAAACTTTTTCAAACCCACTCACACTCGAAAAGCAAGCCTTTTGAAAACACAAATGAGCAAGTACCTAAGAGCCCATGGATAACCATGGATAGAAAGGGTGATAACACCTTCCCTTTCTATAAATCTACCTCCCGAACCGAGAACTAATCTCATAAGGAATTTTTCTGTGCTTTTGTCCTTTCCTTGTTGGAGAAAATAAAAGACGGTGGCGACTCTTGCTTCCGCGACATTTCGCGAACCAGCGTTAAACAGTCAGTTCCAGATCCACCGATCACAGAACTGGCGACTCTGCTGGGGAATATCTTATAAAGTGAGGTGTACCTTAGGATAGTTCATAACTGTGTTTTCAATTGTTGTGCTTTGTTTGCTTTAAATTGTGGGTTGCATCGGAGTTGCATAGATCCTAACCCGGATATGGGGATACCCTGTTTAGGTAGCATTAGCTATGAGGGACCTGTCCGGCGTAGACCGACATGGGTGAAGCAGTGGCTACGTTGGTGTGGCACCTTGGTCTGTACCGATATCCCTTGTGTCGCAACGAGGAGAATATGGGTCTTCTGAGGAGTCATTAAGCACCAACCGACCTTAGAACCTTAAATGACCCAACTTGGCCAATAGAACAGTAGCAGTATGCTACACCCATTGAGGCTAAACTCTCGTGATGGTTCTGGCCGCAAGAAAAGATTGCGATGCTGGAGTTGTGACCGATTGAGGGTAGTCAGTGATATTGGGATCCTCTAGAACCCGGTTACTTCTGATAGGACAGGTTTGAGCCCACCAACTTCAAGAGGGTAGTACCCCAAACTTCATGCTGGCCTGAACTCTAAGGGCTGTCTTGTGTGCCTTCATACTTGAACTACTTGCATACTTGTTATCTGACAACATGAGTTCTTGCAGGTTTGGTTTATAGTCCTTAATTGGGACTCATAACAGGGTTTACCTACATTACCCCATGCATAGCATAACATCATACCATTGCATGCATCCCGCATAAGGACTAACCCATTTCAAAGATCTCAAGGGTCTGTGATGCAGGTCATGATAAACCAATGGTCTAGCAAGGGGCAAAGGGGATTTATTTTCCTCTAGCCAAGGGTGTCAGGGGCTATGACCCACTGGATATGGTGAGCCTTTTGACCCTTGAAGAGGGACTCTCAACAACAGGAAGTTCCTTCAATCAAGCTACCGGATCCCAGCTCTAACAAATTTCTTGTTTACCCCGCGAGATCCTTGAAAACATTGCATGCATACATACATATCATTGCATTACAGGTACCCTTTTTACAGGTCACTTACCTTCTCCGCTGTTTATTTCAGCAATGGCTTCCCAACAAGATAACCCGTGTCTTCATGCTCAAGAGACTCAGTTCAGGGAGATCTTCTTAAGCCTATCCAAGGGGCAAGAAGAGTTAAGGACACTCCTCATGGGGAATTTGGCCAAGGAAAGTCCTGAAGATGACAAGGACGAACGGCTGAAACGTCTGCAAGCTGAGGTAGACACATTGAAAACCCAGATGTTGGGGCAAAGGGCTCTCCTCCAAGGTTTCGCTCGGGAGCAAGAAGAGTTGAGGACTATGATCAGTCAACTTCATCAAGACCTGAAGCAACCAGTCCAAGTCAGGGACCAGGTCTTTGATCAGCTTCCAAGAGGACAGAAGTCTGGTATGGTGAAGAATGGACCTCTCCAAATTGCTACCACTTCACAAGCCCAGCATCAACCTCGCCCCGAGAAGCAGGTTGATCAAAGTAAGCCAAGCAGAGCCAAGAGGCAATTCACCCAGCTCAACATGCCACTGTTTCGGGCTCTACAACACCTGCTGAGGTTGAATCTCATTACACTAAGGGCTCCTCCCCGGAACCCCAACATCTCTGCTCCTAACTATCATCCCAACAGAAGATGTGCATACCATTCCGATAGTCCCGGACATGACACTGCCGACTGCTGGGCTCTGAAGAACAAAGTCCAGGACCTGATTAATGAAGGGGCAGTGGATTTCACCCAAGTGGGTCAGGCTGAATGCTCCTGCCATCCCTACAGGATTCACCATTTGAAATAGCAAGTCCTGAAATGAGAAGACTTTCGTCTATTAGAATTTTCAAGTTGTAATTTTCTTTCGACTGTTCAAACATTTATTCATGTTAAACATCGTTATTTCATTAATGCATAGCACCTGTCTGTTTTGAATCAATATATTCGTATTCACTATATGTAAACTGTTTTCATTTTTTGATGTTCAACTCTCGATTATTAATTCTAAGCCTCTTGACGGAGGATGACGAAAACGATACCACGATCTTTACAGTATGCGTTTGAACAGACCCCGCTGATGAGGTACAGGCATTGTTTCAATCCCTAAACACTGGAGTTATAAGGAAGATAATCCCTCGTTAACCCCCTTTGAGCCAAAGAAGTAGAAGTTTTTCTTCTCGAAAATTAAAACCCTTAATCATAACCTGAGGCAGGGTAGTTCTCTCAGTTGATCTAGGTGCACAACGAATGGCACCAAAGGAATCCTTCCAAAAACAAAAGACAATGATGGTTCCAAATAATCATAAAGACAGGCAGTCATTGTCTCTCAGAAATAACAGCCCATTAAGCTAAAACCTATGAAGGAGACTTGCGAAAACTGGGGCATCCTGCTGACTGTAATTCCAAAAAAGAAACAGTTCAGGCAAAAAACAGGGATAACAAAATCAAAAAAGAAAGATGTCATACAAACCCTCAAACAAAAAAAAGAGAGAAATGACTGCCTATTCAAAATAAACTATCAGTATCCGAACCATCACCGGAATATTAGAGCAAAGACTCAAACAAGGTCTAACGCACGATCAACTGAGTTTAGGTTTGAAGAACATCACGAAGAGCGGGTGGGTACAAATAACTTTGAGCCTTTATCCTTTGTTTCTTAAACCGTGAACCAGGCCACGTTATAACCCTCAAAAGTCCTAGCTGAAGCATGGGTTAGTTCGAAAGCATACTGATACAAAGGTATCCTGACTCCTTAAGGCTTGCGGTAAAATAACGAGTTGACATCACATTTTACAAAATTGGCTTGTTTTACTAAAAGATGCATTTTCAAAAACTTCGAAACAGATGTAAGCTTTGCATTTTTAACATAACTTTGTTTGCATATGACTTTTTGTTTGAACAGCATAAGAGTTCGTACGATGAATGTCTAATGGACAGAAGCTCTTTCAATCAAGGGGCATGACATGATCAGTGTCCATCATCTGGGGCAGTCCAGTCAAGATTCGGAGAATCTCTCAAGATGCCCAACAGCCTGGGGCAAATCTCCATCTGAATCACTTGGGGCATTGGACGATCAAACGAAGATCTTCTGGTGGTATGGCAACACAACGACAGGGGCACCTCCCTATATTCTGAGAACGTGAACATAGTCGAAAAAATACTATGCAAAATCAAGACCCGCTAGGTTGACACACCTAGGCAAAAATAAGGGATGAAACTGGAAAAAAATCTGTACACCCGGCAAGTCGAAAACCTGAAAAGGCGGCTTGGGCAAAAATAGGTATCCCGGTGGACTGAAAACCCGAAAGGGCGGTCCAGGAAAAAGTTAGGGATCAAAGCGTACGACTATGTCTCGTTATCTCATCACATGCCTACCAGAAAAAGAGTTGTCAATCGGCAGTCATCAAGCACCTCCACAGGTATCTTCTTCCCCCACATCAGAAACAGGGGCAATAATGAGTGGTCCAAGCGATCTAATTGCTCTGTCCACCAAAGTACCAAGGTAAGTTCAGCTGGAGAACATACCTTAAAATCCCCAGAGAGTGAGCCAGCAAGTCAATGCACCCTCCCCAAGCGAAGCTATATTATCAGCCTTAAGGAAGTTGGGTATCCCAGCAAATCTCAACATTCCCCAGCACGATATACAGACATTCTTAAACAAGCATCCCCGGCAGTCTTGACCTAAGATTGTTCCCCGGCGGTACCAAACATTCAGTGGAGCCACTTCCCCAGTATATCTCAAGATTTCCCCAGGAAAGTCCAGTCCAAAGATTTCCCCAGGAAAGCTGAATCATCTCCCCAGCAGTAAGCTTATCCCCAGTAGATTCTGGAGGCTCACCCCTGCGGAGCACGAACGCGTCCCCCGGCTTTATTCAAAGGTTATTTCCCTACCAGGATATAACTGGGTTATCCTCAGCCAAAAGCCACGGAAATATCGTCCCCGACGAAGTCTTCCTATCCCCAGCGGAGTCTATTAACACTTCCAACATAACAACGGTATCCCCCAACGGAGTTATCATCAACATCTCAGCGAAGTACTTCTCTCCCCACAGAGTACTATTCCCCAGCAAGATCCCTAGAATAATTTTCTCCCCGCAGAGTAATCTATTCGCCAAGTTTATTCCCCAACAGAGTCGTCTTCGCCTACCGGTATTCTTGCAACTATCATCCCCAGCGGAAACAAAAGAACTCTCTCTTCAACATCAGCCCAGGAGTTAACTTCCCGGCACTCGTCAAGGATTTACTTTCCTAAGACAATATACATTTCATAAACATCACACCTTCATACATTATAGCATGCATATACTCATCATATAACACAATCTCATTTATGTTGAGAACATCATTGCTTGATCCATATCATGCACTGCATATGACTGACCTTTATCTTTCAGGAAAGATCCAGTTAAGTTCTCAGCTATGTCCAAGACTTTCGTCTGGTTCAGTTAAATCGACCCTAAGATTTTCCTGATTCTTATCCAGTCAAAGACCTTCTCTGGTTCAGTTAAATCGACCCCAAGATTTTCCTGATTCTTATCCAGTCAAAGGCCTTCTCTGGTTCAGTCAGATCGACCCTAAGATCTCCCTGATTCTTATTCCAGTTGAAGATTTCAAGACCTTGCCTGGTTCAGTTAAATCTACCTTAAGATTTTTCTAATGCCGATCCAGTCAAAGGCCTTCTCTGGTTCAGTCAGATCGACCCTAAGATCTCCCTGATTCTTGTCCAGTTGAAGTGATTTCAAGACCTTGCCTGGTTCAGTTAAATCGACTCCTAAAGATTTTCCTGATTCTTATCCAGTCAAAGACCTTCTCTGGTTCAGTTAAATCGACCCCAATATTTTCCTTATTCTTATCCAGTCAAAGGCCTTCTCTGGTTCAGTCAGATCGACCCTAAGATCTCCCTGATTCTTATTCCAGTTGAAGATTCCAAGACCTTGCCTGGTTCAGTTAGATCGACCCTAAGATTTTCCTGATTCTTATCCAGTCAAAGGCCTTCTCTGGTTCAGTCAGATCGACCCTAAGATCTCCCTGATTCTTATTCCAGTTGAAGATTCCAAGACCTTGCCTGGTTCAGTTAAATCGACCCTAAGATTTTCCTGATTCTTATCCAGTCAAAGGCCTTCTCTGGTTCAGTCAGATCGACCCTAAGATCTCCCTGATTCTTATTCCAGTTGAAGATTCTAAGAACTTGCCTGGTTCAGTTAAATCGATTCCTAAAGATTTTTCTGATGCCGATCCAGTCAAAGGCCTTCTCTAGTCCAGTTTAGATCGATTCCTAAAGATTTTCCTGATGAAGACTCAGTAGAAGACATCCAAGATTCTCTCAGCGTTCCTGTTGAGGTAGTAATCGCCCAAGGTTCTCTCAGCGTTCCTGTTGAGGTAGTAATCTCCCAAGGTTCTCTCAGCATTCCTGTTGAGGTAGTAATCGCCCAAGGTTCTCTCAGCGTTCCTGTTGAGGTAGTAATCGCCCCAAGGTTCTCTCATCGTCTCGTTGAGGTAGTCACCATCCCTGATTCAGCACCTTTTGAAGCTCCAGACTCGATTCATGTATCTCGCCAGGGTACGTCTAAAGAGGTTTAAGGATTCAATTCCTATAACCAGTCAGGGCACATCTACACAAAGAGTTTGAAGATCAACTCCTGTAACAGGCCAGGTAATCATCTTTCTTTTTTCAGGTACGCAAGTTCTCGCTAAGGAATCTCTTACACGATCGACACCCAGATGGCATCTATAAGCCCATCTTCCTATCCATCAATCTCCAAATGGCATCTGCAAGCCCATTCCCACCATCACACTACTATGTGAGCGCAAATTTCTGGGCACTCTAGTGTTCAATCATCTTCCACCTTCGGATTACGAAAGGCACGCCAGCCAATCTACATCCTCAGGTCTAAGAAGATTGAACAGGGGAAACTGTTGTACCCCAAAATTTGCCCTCCCATATTCTTCAAAATTTGCCAAGATCAAGGTTCAAAATCTCCCAAGGGTTGCACAGTTCAATGGCCTCCTAACAGTCAAAAAATTAGGGTTTTGGTTTTGGCAAAGAAGTTGAAGTTTACAAGGGTCCAAACAAGTCCCACATGCCTATAAACATTGTCAAGCATCCTTATGCCAAGTTTCAATACTCACAGCATAAAATTGCACAGTCAAAAACCCTAATTGCTTCACAGTCAACTGCAGGGGCAAAATGGTCATTTGACAGTCAAAAGTCCAAATTTTTGGTCAACATCTTATTTTGAAGCCACAAACATCATTTGATCAATTCTTGATCATGATTTCACAAGCATGGCTCAAAAAGTCTCAAGATGCAAAAGTTTCTATTTTTGGATAGTTGAAAAAGTCAACTGCAAATTGACCAGGGCATAACTTCCACATGGTTTATCAGAAAAATTCCATCCAAAGCTCATTTTGAATAGAATGACATTTCCTACAACTCATCTTCACACTTCAAGTCCAAGAAATGCTCTCACAAAGAGTTATACATTTCAACATTATAGGTCATTTTCAAAAGTCAACAAAAAGGGACTTTAAGTCAAAGACCATAACTTGAGATTGGTAAATCAAAATGACATGGGACCAAAGGCATTGGTTAGAGGACTTCAATACCTTTCCAAAATGTCCAAGAACATGATCAAAGCTTAAAAATTGAGCAAGATATGCCTTGTGGAAGTTGGGAAATTTTTGGGATTTTTGAAAAGTCAACTTTGCTTCAAATGCCTCAAAATTGCTAATGGGCCTCAATTTCTTCCAAGAATCATCACCCAAAAGCATATGCACGACCCATTAACCTAAAAGGGAGTTATTTTCTTATTTTTAATTAATTAATTGAATATTTAATCTATTTAATTCATTTAATTAAAATTAAATATGAGAAAAATACTAAAGCATGTGTTTTGAATCTTTTTATGCAGCTAATATGTCCATTATGAGCTCAAGATTTCGTGCACACCCTAATAGGAAAGAATCTTCCATGATTGGCATAAGATTGGTATGGAAAAGATTGAAAAAGATGCTTGAAAATAAAATATTAAAAACATTGATTCAATGGATTATGGGCTTGGTTTTTGACCTAGAATGATTCCTCATACATATGCAAACACAAACCTAATCCTAAGAACAAAAAAGTTGCGCTGAGAATAGGAGAACAAAAACTTGCATTTTTCACAAAAAATATCAAAACTGAAAACATAGTTCCAGTGTGATTCAAGGCCTAAAAAGTATCCCAAACGATTGCTGGAACCTTCCTGAACGTGACTCAATACTTTTCCAGTCTCCATACATCCAAAAGTGGTACAACGACTTTGCCCTGTTCATGAATTTTTGCATATTCGTATTTGAATTTATACACGTTTTCCATGCATTTTAATGTTTGATTTATACTAACATGATCATTCTAAAGCTAATGGTACCGTTCAATTGAAGAATGGCTGCCTGTACAGAAATCCACCATGAAAACGTTCTAGGGTTTCAGAAGTCTGAATTTGGGGCTTTCCTCATCTGGAAAAATTAGGCCACGAGACCTATACCACTGGATTCAGAACGTCCAAACGAGTCAATTCCCCCCATCGCGCCCTTTTTATATTTGCACATGACATATTCGCTATTTTTCAGGTTTGATTTAGTGGGGGTTTAAAACCCCCGCTATCCATTTGTATTTTCAGGCAAAAAAACAAAGAAGCAAGGAAAGAGACGCTGAGGTGTTGAACGGTGACTGGACAGTTTAAACATTAGCGCGTTTTTTTGTTTAGTCCAACATGATATTGATTTTTCTATTATATTATTCATTGTCCATTAAACTAACAAAAGAACACACTAGCTCCATTGGCAAACGCGCTGGCATGCAGGTATTGGGACCTGGGTTCGATTCCCAGGTCCCCCACCCTTTCCATAATTTTTCTTCTAATGTACTTCTATGCAGCGTGCCATCCAAGGACCATCATGCGTCCTCACTATCTAGACTGCCAAGTGTCCAGGAATTCCAATCTAAGGGCCAGAATGGGAGGATTACCATGGATGCTAGTCAATCATTCTGCACGTGACCACTGAAAAGTCAACAACACCTCCATAATTGGGCCAAAATGCTCACAATAAACCTCCTCAATTGGGTCAACCACCCCCCATGTTTGCATTTTCTTTCTCTCTTTTTATTCTTTTCTTTTATTTATTTTAATCATGTTATTTGTTTTGTTTAATTCCATAAAATTAATTTTCATAAAACACAAAAAAATCAGAAAAGTCAAAATAAAAATATGTTTATTTAATATTAATTTCTATTAATTTTGGTAAATAAATTTTATTAATCAATTTAGTAAAATTAGGTTAAACTTTAAATGTTTTTAATAAACTAAAAAAAACGTAGAAATTAGGGTTTTAATATTTTATTCTTTTCTTAATAAATAACTTTTTATTCTTATCATTATTAATTATTAATTATCTTGTAAATAAACTTGTAATTAATTAATTAGGGTTAAATTAGGTCAAACTTAAACATTCTTCTTTAATAATTAAAAACAATTTAGAATTAGGGTTTTATTTAATTTTAATCCCAATTAATTTTCTTTATTTCTATAAAATACCAAAAAACATAAAAAATAACTTCCTTTTCTTATTAAATCATTTAATTAATTCGTAATTTCAAGTTAATTTCTTTAAAGGGTCCAACGCCCTCGCACCTTCGATTCTTATTTCTTTTCGCGCGTTTGTTTCTATTTTTTATTTTTAATATAATGTAGCTGCCCCAAAGCCTTGTAATAGATAATTAGGACCTTTACTTTCCGCATTTTATTAAAAAACGGGTCTTTGTTTAATTTGGCGATGTATAGACTCGCGCCTTGTAATAGCGTAGGACTTTTATTTTCTGCACTTTAAATTCCGCATCTTTAAACTGCTAATCACATGAAAGAATGTATGCCCAAATAAAATCAAAGCGTAGCTCACCCAATGCATGACAAGACAAATAATAACTGAAAACAAAACACAAATTCACACACCTCTTCTAGGGTACGCCTCACTGTTGCCTTGCCCCTCGAAACGTGGTCATCGAGTATAGGACGTTTTAGTAAGTCCTTATGTCCATGAACATGGCATAAGGGTAGCTTCTAAGGTGTCCTACTGTTGCTCTGGTGACCACACACTGTCCCTAAACTCGAATTGACCCGAACACCACCAACGGTGGTGCTACCTACCTCTCAATGGTGGGCTGGCACTACCTTAAGGACTTCTACACAGCTTAATTCCTTAGGGTAGGTGGATGACTCATAGGTACTTGCTCTAATTCAAAACAAATCAAAACTCTTTTCACACCGACACTTTCAAAAAAAGCTTTCAAAACAACTTTTCAAACACTCTTGAGGACTGATACAAGAGTCGATCTGAAACTTTTAAACGAAACTTTTTCAAACCCACTCACACTCGAAAAGCAAACCTTTTGAAAACACAAATGAGCAAGTACCTAAGAGCCCATGGATAACCATGGATAGAAAGGGTGCTAACACCTTCCTTTTCTATAAATCTACCTCCCGAACCGAGAACTAATCTCATAAGGAATTTTTCTGTGCTTTTGTCCTTTCCTTGTTGGAGAAAATAAAAGACGGTGGCGACTCTTGCTTCCGCGACATTTCGCGAACCAGCGTTAAACAGTCAGTTCCAGATCCACCGATCACAGAACTGGCGACTCTGCTGGGGAATATCTTATAAAGTGAGGTGTACCTTAGGATAGTTCATAACTGTGTTTTCAATTGTTGTGCTTTGTTTGCTTTAAATTGTGGGTTGCATCGGAGTTACATAGATCCTAACCCGGATATGGGGATACCCTGTTTAGGTAGCATAAGCTGTGAGGGACCTGTCCGGCGTAGACCGACATGGGTGAAGCAGTGGCTATGTTGGTGTGGCACCTTGGTCTGTACCGATATCCCTTGTGTCACAACAAGGAGAATATGGGTCTTCTGAGGAGTCATTAAGCACCAACCGACCTTAGAACCTTAAATGACCCAACTTGGCCAATAGAACAGTAGCAGTATGCTACACCCATTGAGGCTAAACTCTCGTGATGGTTCTGGCCGCAAGAAAAGATTGCGATGCTGGAGTTGTGACCGATTGAGGGTAGTCAGTGATATTGGGATCCTCTAGAACCCGGTTACTTCTGATAGGACAGGTTTGAGCCCACCAACTTCAAGAGGGTAGTACCCCAAACTTCATGCTGGCCTGAACTCTAAGGGTTGTCTTGTGTGACTTGTGTGCCTTCATACTTGAACTACTTGCATACTTGTTATCTGACAACATGAGTTCTTGCAGGTTTGGTTTATAGTCCTTAATTGGGACTTATAACAGGGTTTACCTACATTACCCCATGCATAGCATAACATCATACCATTGCATGCATCCCGCATAAGGACTAACCCATTTCAAGGATCTCAAGGGTCTGTGATGCAGGTCATGATAAACCAATGGTCTAGCAAGGGGCAAAGGGGATTTATTTTCCTCTAGCCAAGGGTGTCAGGGGCTATGACCCACTGGATATGGTGAGCCTTTTGACCCTTGAAGAGGGACTCTCAACAACAGGAAGTTCCTTCAATCAAGCTACCGGATCCCAGCTCTAACAAATTTCTTGTTTACCCCGCGAGATCCTTGAAAACATTACATGCATACATACATATCATTGCATTACAGGTACCCTTTTTACAGGTCACTTACCTTCTCCGCTGTTTATTTCAGCAATGGCTTCCCAACAAGATAACCCGGGTCTTCATGCTCAAGAGACTCAGTTCAGGGAGATCTTCTTAAGCCTATCCAAGGGGCAAGAAGAGTTAAGGACACTCCTCATGGGGAATTTGGCCAAGGAAAGTCCTGAAGATGACAAGGATGAACGGCTGAAACGTCTGCAAGTTGAGGTAGACACAATGAAAACCCAGATGTTGGGGCAAAGGGCTCCCCTCCAAGGTTTTGCTCGGGAGCAAGAAGAGTTGAGGACTATGATCAGTCAACTTCATCAAGACCTGAAGCAACCAGTCCAAGTCAGGGACCAGGTCTTTGATCAGCTTCCAAGAGGATAGAAGTCCGGTATGGTGAAGAATGGACCTCTCCAAATTGCTACCACTTCACAAGCCCAGCATCAACCTTGCCCCGAGAAGCAGGTTGATCAGAGGAAGCCAAGCAGGGCCAAGAGGCAATTCACCCAGCTCAACATGCCACTGTTTCGGGCTCTACAACACCTGCGAGGTTGAATCTGATTACACTAAGGGCTCCTCCCCGGAACCCCAACATCTCTGCTCCTAACTTATATCCCAACAGAAGATGTGCATACCATTCCGATAGTCCCGGACATGACACTGCCGACTGCTGGGCTCTGAAGAACAAAGTCCAGGACCTGATTAATGAAGGGGCAATGGATTTCACCCAAGTGGGTCAGGCTGAATGCTCCTGCCATCCCTACAGGATTCACCATTTGAAATAACAAGTCCTGAAATGAGAAGACTTTCGTCTATTAGAATTTTCAAGTTGTAATTTTCTTTCGACTGTTCAAACATTTATTCATGTTAAACATCGTTATTTCATTAATGCATAGCACCTGTCTGTTTTGAATCAATATATTCGTATTCACTATATGCAAACTGTTTTCATTTTTTGATGTTCAACTCTCGATTATTAATTCTAAGCCTCTTGATGGAGGATGACAAAAACGATACCACGATCTTTACAGTATGCTTTTGAACAGACCCCGCTGATGAGGTACAGGCATTGTTTCAATCCCTAAACACTGGAGTTATAAGGAAGATAAACCCTTGTTAACCCCCTTTGAGCCAAAGAAGTAGGAGTTTTTCTTCTCGAAAATTAAAACCCTTAATCATAACCTGGGGCAGGGTAGTTCTCTCAGTTGATCTAGGTGCACAACGAATGACACCAAAGGAGTCCTTCCAAAAACAAAAGACAGTGATGGTTCCGAATAATCATAAAGACAGGCAGTCATTGTCTCTCAGAAATAACAGCCCATTAAGCCAAAACCTATGAAGGAGACTTGCGAAAACTGGGGCATCCTGCTGACTGTAATTCCAAAAAAGAAACAGTTCAGGCAAAAAACAGGGATAACAAAATCAAAAAAGAAAGAGGTCATACAAACCCTCAAACAAAAAAAAAGAGAGAAATGACTGCCTATTCAAAATAAACTATCAGTATCCGAACCATCACCGGAATATTAGAGTAAAGACTCAAACAAGGTCTAACGCACGATCAACTGAGTTTAGGTTTGAAGAACATCACGAAGAGCGGGTGGGTACAAATAACTTTGAGCCTTTATCCTTTGTTTCTTAAACCGTGAACCAGGCCACGTTATAACCCTCAAAAGTCCTAGCTGAAGCATGGGTTAGTTCGAAAGCATACTGCTACAAAGGTATCCTGACTCCTTAAGGCTTGCGGTAAAATAACGAGTTGACATTACATTTTACAAAATTTGCTTGTTTTACTAAAAGATGCATTTTCAAAAACTTCGAAACAGACGTAAGCTTTGCATTTTTAACATAACTTTGTTTGCATATGACTTTTTGTTTGAACAGCATAAGAGTTCGTACGATGAATGTCTAATGGACAGAAGCTCTTTCAATCAAGGGGCATGACATGATCAGTGTCCATCATCTGGGGCAGTCCAGTTAAGATTCGGAGAATCTCTCAAGATGCCCAACAGCCTGAGGCAAATCTCCATCTGAATCACTTGGGGCATTGGACGATCAAACGAAGATCTTCTGGTGGTATGGCAACACAACGACAGGGGCACCTCCCTATATTCTGAGAACATGAACATAGTCGAAAAAATACTACGCAAAATAAAGACCCGCTAGGTTGACACACCTAGGCAAAAATAAGGGATGAAACTGGAAAAAAATCTGTACACCCGGCAAGTCGAAAACCTAAAAAGGCGGCTTGGGCAAAAATAGGTATCCCGGTGGACTGAAAACCCAAAAGGGCGGTCCAGGCAAAAGTTAGGGATCAAAGCGTACGACTATGTCTCTTCATCTCATCACATGCCTACCAGAAGAAGAGTTGTCAATCGGCAGTCATCAAGCACCTCCACAGGTATCTTCTTCCCCCACATCAGAAACAGGGGCAATAATGAGTGGTCCAAGCGATCTAATTGCTCTGTCCACCAAAGTACCAAGGTAAGTTCAGCTGGAGAACATACCTTAAAATCCCCAGAGAGTGAGCCAGCAAGTCAATGCACCCTCCCCAAGCGAAGCTATATTATCAGCCTTAAGGAAGTTGGGTATCCCAGTAAATCTCAACATTCCCCAGCACGATATACAGACATTCTTAAACAAGCATCCCCGGCAGTCTTGACCTAAGATTGTTCCCCGGCGGTACCAAACATTCAGCGGAGCCACTTCCCCAGTATATCTCAAGATTTCCCCAGGAAAGTCCAGTCCAAAGATTTCCCCAGGAAAGCTGAATCATCTCCCCAGCAGTAAGCTTATCCCCAGTAGATTCTGGAGGCTCACCCCTGCAGAGCACGAACGCGTCCCCCGGCTTTATTCAAAGGTTATTTCCCTACCAGGATATAACTGGGTTATCCTCATCCAAAAGCCACGGAAAGATCGTCCCCGACGAAGTCTTCCTATCCCCAGTGGAGTCTATTAACACTTCCAACATAACAACGGTATCCCCCAACGGAGTTATCATCAACATCTCAGCGAAGTACTTATCTCCCCACAGAGTACTATTCCCCAGCAAGATCGCTAGAATAATTTTCTCCCCGCAGAGTAATCTATTCGCCAAGTTTATTCCCCAACGGAGTCGTCTTCGCCTACCGGTATTCTTGCAACTATCATCCCCAGCGGAAACAAAAGAACTCTCTCTTCAACATCAGCCCAGGAGTTAACTTCCCGGCACTCGTCAAGGATTTACTTTCCTAAGACAATATACATTTCATAAACATCACACCTTCATACATTATAGCATGCATATACTCATCATATAACACAATCTCATTTATGTTGAGAACATCATTGCTTCATCCATATCATGCACTGCATATGACTGACCTTTACCTTTCAGGAAAGATCCAGTTAAGTTCTCAGCTATGTCCAAGACTTTCGTCTGGTTCAGTTAAATCGACCCTAAGATTTTCCTGATTCTTATCCAGTCAAAGACCTTCTCTGGTTCAGTTAAATCGACCCCAAGATTTTCCTGATTCTTATCCAGTCAAAGGCCTTCTCTGGTTCAGTCAGATCGACCCTAAGATCTCCCTGATTCTTATTCCAGTTGAAGATTTCAAGACCTTGCCTAGTTCAGTTAAATCGACCTTAAGATTTTTCTAATGCCGATCCAGTCAAAGGCCTTCTCTGGTTCAGTCAGATCGACCCTAAGATCTCCCTGATTCTTGTCCAGTTGAAGTGATTTCAAGACCTTGCCTGGTTCAGTTAAATCGACTCCTAAAGATTTTCCTGATTCTTATCCAGTCAAAGACCTTCTCTGGTTCAGTTAAATCGACCCCAAGATTTTCCTGATTCTTATCTAGTCAAAGGCCTTCTCTGGTTCAGTCAGATCGACCCTAAGATCTCCCTGATTCTTATTCCAGTTGAAGATTCCAAGACCTTGCCTGGTTCAGTTAGATCGACCCTAAGATTTTCCTGATTCTTATCCAGTCAAAGGCCTTCTTGGGTTCAGTCAGATCGACCCTAAGATCTCCTTGATTCTTATTCCAGTTGAAGATTCCAAGACCTTGCCTGGTTCAGTTAAATCGACCCTAAGATTTTCCTAATTCTTATCCAATCAAAGGCCTTCTCTGGTTCAGTCAGATCGACCCTAAGATCTCCCTGCTTCTTATTCCAGTTGAAGATTCCAAGACCTTGCCTGGTTCAGTTAAATCGATTCCTAAAGATTTTTCTGATGTCGATCCAGTCAAAGGCCTTCTCTAGTCCAGTTTAGATCGATTCCTAAAGATTTTCCTGATGAAGACTCAGTAGAAGACATCCAAGATTCTCTCAGCGTTCCTGTTGAGGTAGTAATCACCCAAGGTTCTCTCAGCGTTCCTGTTGAGGTAGTAATCGCCCAAGGTTCTCTCAGCGTTCCTGTTGAGGTAGTAATCGCCCCAAGGTTCTCTCATCGTCCCGTTGAGGTAGTCACCATCCCTGATTCAGCACCTTTTGAAGTTCTAGACTCGATTCCTGTATCTCTCCAGGGTACGTCTAAAGAGGTTTAAGGATTCAATTCCTATAACCAGTCAGGGCACATCTGCACAAAGAGTATGAAGATCAACTCCTGTAACAGGCCAGGTAATCATCTTTCTTTTTTCATGTACGCAAGTTCTCGCTAAGGAATCTCTTACGCGATCGACACCCATATGGCATCTATAAGCCCATCTTCCTATCCATCAATCTCCAAATGGCATCTGCAAGCCCATTCCCACCATCACACTACTATGTGAGCGCAAATTTCTGGGCACTCTAGTGTTCAATCATCTTCCACCTTCGGATTACGAAAGGCACGCCAGCCAATCTACATCCTCAAATCTAAGAAGATTGAACAGGGGCAACTGTTGTACCCCAAAATTTGCCCTCCCATATTCTTCAAAATTTGCCAAGATCAAGGTTCAAAATCTCCCAAGGGTTGCACAGTTCAATGGCCTCATAACAGTCAAAAAATTAGGGTTTTGGTTCTGGCAAAGAAGTTAAAGTTTCCAAGGGTCCAAACAAGTCCCACATGCCTATAAACATTGTCAAGCATCCTTATGCCAAGTTTCAAGACTCACATCACAAAATTGCACAGTCAAAAACCCTAATTGCTTCATAGTCAACTGCAGGGGCAAAATGGTCATTTGACAGTCAAAAGTCCAAATTTTTGGTCAACATCTTATTTTGAAGCCACAAACATCATTTGATCAATTCTTGATCATGATTTCACAAGCATGGCACAAAAAGTCTCAAGATGCAAAAGTTTCTATTTTTGGACAGTTGAAAAAGTCAACTGCAAATTGACCAGGGCATAACTTCCACATGGTTTATCAGAAAAATTCCATCCAAAGCTCATTTTGAAGAGAATGACATTTCCTACAACTCATCTTCACACTTCAAGTCCAAGAAATGCTCTCACAAATATTTATCCATTTCAACATTATAGGTCATTTTCAAAAGTCAACAAAAAGGGACTTTAAGTCAAAGACCATAACTTGAGATTGGTAAATTAAAATGACATGGGACCAAAGGCATTGGTTAGAGGACTTCAATACCTTTCCAAAATGTCCAAGAACATGATCAAAGCTTAAAAATTGAGCAAGATATGCCTTGTGGAAGTTGGGAAATTTTTGGGATTTTTGAAAAGTCAACTTTGCTTCAAATGCCTCAAAATTGCTAATGGGCCTCAATTTCTTCCAAGAATCATCACCCAAAAGCATATGCACGACCCATTAACCTAAAAGGGAGTTATTTTCTTATTTTTAATTAATTAATTGAATATTTAATCTATTTAATTCATTTAATTAAAATTAAATATGAGAAAAATACTAAAGCATGTGTTTTGAATCTTTTTATGCAGCTAATATGTCCATTATGAGCTCAAGATTTCGTGCACACCCTAATAGGAAAGAATCTTCCATGATTGGCATAAGATTGGTATGGAAAAGATTGAAAAAGATGCTTAAAAATAAAATATTAAAAACATTGATTCAATGGATTATGGGCTTGGTTTTTGACCTAGAATGATTCCTCATACATATGCAAACACAAACCTAATCCTAAGAACAAAAAAGTTGCGCTGAGAATAGGAGAACAAAAACTTGAATTTTTCACAAAAAATATCAAAACTGAAAACATAGTTCCAGTGTGATTCAAGGCCTAAAAAGTATCCCAAACGATTGCTGGAACCTTCCTGAACATGACTCAATACTTTTCCAGTCTCCATACATCCAGAAGTGGTAGAACGACTTTGCCCTGTTCATGAATTTTTGCATATTCGTATTTGAATTTATACACGTTTTCCATGCATTTTAATGTTTGATTTATACTAACATGATCATTCTAAAGCTAATGGTACCGTTCAATTGAAGAATGGCTGCCTGTACAGAAATCCACCATGAAAACGTTCTAGGGTTTCAGAAGTTTGAATTTGGGGCTTTCCTCATCTGGAAAAATTAGGCCACGAGACCTATACCACTGGATTCAGAACGTCCAAACGAGTCAATTCCCCCCATCGCGCCCTTTTTATATTTGCACATGACATATTCGCTATTTTTCAGGTTTGATTTAGTGGGGGTTTAAAACCCCCGCTATCCATTTGTATTTTCAGGCAAAAAAACAAAGAAGCAAGGAAAGAGACGCTGAGGTGTTGAACGGTGACTGGACAGTTTAAACATTAGCGCGTTTTTTTGTTTAGTCCAACATGATATTGATTTTTCTATTATATTATTCATTGTCCATTAAACTAACAAAAGAACACACTAGCTCCATTGGCAAACACGCTGGCATGCAGGTATTGGGACCTGGGTTCGATTCCCAGGTCCCCCACCCTTTCCATAATTTTTCTTCTAATGTACTTCTATGCAGCATGCCATCCAAGGACCATCATGCATCCTCACTATCTAGACTGCCAAGTGTCCAGGAATTCCAATCTAAGGGCCAGAATGGGAGGATTACCATGGATGCTAGTCAATCATTCTGCACGTGACCACTGAAAAGTCAACAACACCTCCATAATTGGGCCAAAATGCTCACAATAAACCTCCTCAATTGGGTCAACCACCCCCCATGTTTGCATTTTCTTTCTCTCTTTTTATTCTTTTCTTTTATTTATTTTAATCATGTTATTTGTTTTGTTTAATTCCATAAAATTAATTTTCATAAAACACAAAAAAATCAGAAAAGTCAAAATAAAAATATGTTTATTTAATATTAATTTCTATTAATTTTGGTAAATAAATTTTATTAATCAATTTAGTAAAATTAGGTTAAACTTTAAATGTTTTTAATAAACTAAAAAAAACGTAGAAATTAGGGTTTTAATATTTTATTCTTTTCTTAATAAATAACTTTTTATTCTTATCATTATTAATTATTAATTATCTTGTAAATAAACTTGTAATTAATTAATTAGGGTTAAATTAGGTCAAACTTAAACATTCTTCTTTAATAATTAAAAACAATTTAGAATTAGGATTTTATTTAATTTTAATCCCAATTAATTTTCTTTATTTCTATAAAATACCAAAAAACATAAAAAATAACTTCCTTTTCTTATTAAATCATTTAATTAATTCGTAATTTCAAGTTAATTTCTTTAAAGGGTCCAACGCCCTCGCACCTTCGATTCTTATTTCTTTTCGCGCGTTTGTTTCTATTTTTTATTTTTAATATAATGTAGCTGCCCCAAAGCCTTGTAATAGATAATTAGGACCTTTACTTTCTGCATTTTATTAAAAAACGGGTCTTTGTTTAATTTGGCGATGTATAGACCCGCGCCTTGTAATAGCGTAGGACTTTTATTTTCCGCACTTTAAATTCCGCATCTTTAAACTGCTAATCACATGAAAGAATGTATGCCCAAATAAAATCAAAGCGTAGCTCACCCAATGCATGACAAGACAAATAATAACTGAAAACAAAACACAAATTCACACACCACTTCTAGGGTACGCCTCACTGTTGCCTTGCCCCTCGAAACGTGGTCGTCGAGTATAGGACGTTTTAGTAAGTCCTTATGTCCATGAACATGGCATAAGGGTAACTTCTAAGGTGTCCTACTGTTGCTCTGGTGACCACACACTGTCCCTAAACTCGAATTGACCCGAACACCTCTAACGGTGGTGCTACCTACCTCTCAATGGTGGCTGGCACTACCTTAAGGACTTCTACACAGCTTAATTCCTTAGGGTAGGTGGATGACTCATAGGTACTTGCTCTAATTCAAAACAAATCAAAACTCTTTTCACACCGACACTTTCAAAAAAAGCTTTCAAAATAACTTTTCAAACACTCTTGAGGACTGATACAAGAGTCGATCTGAAACTTTTAAACGAAACTTTTTCAAACCCACTCACACTCGAAAAGCAAACCTTTTGAAATTACAAATGAGCAAGTACCTAAGAGCCCATGGATAACCATGGATAGAAAGGGTGCTAACACCTTCCCTTTCTATAAATCTACCTCCCGAACCGAGAACTAATCTCATAAGGAATTTTTTTGTGCTTTTGTCCTTTCCTTGTTGGAGAAAATAAAAGACGGTGGTGACTCTTGCTTCCGCGACATTTCGCGAACCAGCGTTAAACAGTCAGTTCCAGATCCACCGATCACATAGTGTTATATGTATTTTTCATTATGTGTATGTAGCAACTTTGTGTGTAATTTTAACACAGTTTATGTGTAATTCTAACAAGTTTATGTGTAATTCTAACATAGTTTATCAGTTTATGAAGATTATGTGCAACCTTATGTGTAATTTTAACACAATTTATCAATTTAATATGATTTATTTTGTTTGACATATCATTCATTGTAGCATATCAGTTTGGCATATCATTAATTGTAGCAACATATTTTTGGACATTACTAGTAAATGAACACATCAGATTACTTGAACAGAAAATATGAAGTTGGCATGTCACATAGATATGTTCCAAAATGCATAGACATGTTCCAAAAGGTTACAAAATGACATGGTACGTAGACATGTTCCAAAAGGTTGACAGAATGACATATTACATAGGCATGTTCCAAAAGGTTGACAGAATGACATGTTACATAGACATGCTTTAAAAATACGTAAAGCCTAAAATTATAACTAGATGGTCCTCTTTGATGTGTTTCTCTTGGTTGGAGTAGATTTCCTGGTGATAGGACCAGATGTATTCTTGGCTGCTGAGAGTCTTATTGTTGGTCCTGTGGGAACAAAGGGCCTTCTCACACCAAGTTTTTGTAGCTTTCTAATTCCTCTAGCTTTCTCCTTTGTGCCTTGCCCTGGTACTGCCTTTCCTTGTAAGGACTGAGTTGCATTCATATATCCACGTGTAGCTGATGCTTGTGTTGCTGAAACCTAACTTGTAGTGGTTTGAGATGTAGAAACTTGTCTTGTCCCAATCTGACTTGCATTGGTCCCAACCTGAATTGTATTTCTTTAACTTGCATTGTATTGTGTTGCATTTCTTTAACTTGCATTGCCTTGACTTGAATTGCCTTGTGTTACATTACCTTGAGTTGAATTGCCTTGAGTTGTATTGCCTTGTGTTGCAGTGCCTTGTGTTCCAATTACATGTTCATCTTCTTTCTAATGTTGGGTAAAATATCATTACCAGATAAATCTTGGAACCTGATTCAGTTTTTTTTTTTCATCTCTCCATCATGTAAGTTCTGATCTCCTCAAGCATTGTTACTAGTGGTTTAGCTCTAGCTTCAACAATAACATTGTTAAAGGCCTCTAACATATTGTTGAGCATAACATCACACTTGTTGGTTGTCCTAAAATATGATCTAGACCAATATCTTGGTGGAGTCTTCATCATGTGGAGATATGCCTCTCCACTGATCATTCTTATTGCCCTCATCTCTCTTTCCCACGCTTGTGAGTATGTAGATTTAGCAGCCTTTCAGATAAGATCCTTATATGTTTTTCCAGGATACCTCTTCCTGAAATTGTTATACAGATGCCTAACACAAATCGATGTTCAACATTAGGCAGCAACTCTTCCATTGCAGGTAAAATTCCTTGTAAAAACATTCATAACTAATAGTAAATTATCAAGAAAATAATCAGATTAATGTAAAGAGTCAATGATGTATTTAGTGTACCTTTGTTGGTCTGAAATGAAAGTGTATCAGCAACATTCATGTCCACCTCCCAGATCATCAATCAATAGCTTCAAAAACCATGTTCAACTATCTCTATTTTCACCTTTAACAACTGCAAATGCTATAGGAAGCATCTGATCATTAGGATCCCTTTCTATAGCTGCCAAAATTTCACCTCCACAAAGCCCCTTCAAAAAGCAACCATTCAATCATATCGCATGCCTACATAATTTGAAACTTTCCTTTCACCCTTCGTGGCATATGTAAAGCCTTTTAAAAAATGGTCTCTGATCCTCAGCACCTTTTGGAACAGGTTCAACATTCATCTTAACTGTTGACCCTGGATTGGCTCTTAGCAGTTCATGACAATAGTCATATATCCTAGTGTAATCATCCAAAAAAGAACCATCAACCTTGTTCCTTGCAGTCACTCTTGCTCTTATTGCTTTAGTCTTATTTACCCATATATTCCACTTCTTCAATGCCTTTTCTTTAATGTCATGAACCTTCAACCTAGGGTTGTTTTTCAATGCATTCTGAATCCTCTTGCTCAACCATTTTGTGCTTAACATCCTTACATTATACTCCCTACCGCAGTTATGATTGTCAATTATTTCCTTATTTTCTAAGTTTCCTCGTTTAATAACTTGGCAAAATAAACCTCTCACTCACAACCTTCCTTACATCTCACCCTCACCCATTTCTTATCCTTTTTATGGTCTTGAGGGCTCTTCCATTTTGAACAGCATATGAGGCCATTGCTTCCTTAATGTCATCCTTTGAAGTAAAATACATTCCTAATATTTGTAATTGAACATATATTTTCTCTCTTTGAAAATTGAGTATTTCTTCCTTTTAACCCCATTATTGTCATCACTACCACAACCACTTTGAATATTATCATTGTAATTGTCACTCCCCTTATATTCCTCTGTATCTTTGTTGCACTTTCCTTTTCCTTTTCCTTTTGATATTTCATTAATGTCATACACAGTCAGGTCTGCAATTTCATTTTCATCAATATCCTCATAACCATCAAATTCATCGTCAAAGGCTACTTCTAGGACACTATCATACTAGTAACTCTCATCCTCACTGTCATCAGAATTGCATTCATCATGCACTTGGCCATCATTATTTGGCTCCACCTCAAAATTGTTTGACTCCACTTCAAAACTTGTTACTTCCACCCCAACATTTGCATCATTTAGTCCAGCATTACTTTGTTCCACAATAACATTTGCATCATTCAATCCATCACTACCTTCATCCACACCAACAACAAACTCCTTTAACTTTCCTTCAATGTCATCATGCAACTTGCTAAGCAACTCTTCCATCTTATCTATAATGTTCACAGGCTCCTCAACAGGACCATCATAATACTCAGGTTGAGACAAATTGTGTTGAATGTAAACATAAACACTATGATGCACCCTGTATAGGTCTGCAATTTCTAGAGCCCTTTGTCATCAACTAGTTCATTCATCCCAAATTGTGGGTCTTTGTAATACATTTTCTCTACATTATCCGTATAACCTAAGTCTTTCAATATATCAACTAACTCGAAGTAACTCCACCTATCAACATCTACTGACAATTAAGATACCAAGCCTCCTTCATAGACACTAAGCTTTGGATCAACGAATTCACCACTGTGGTGAATTACGAGTTTCAGAAATTTGTCCATTAAACCTAAATCCCACAAACATTCAGTTACGAAGACACATAGAACAAACAAGAATAAGATACCTAAATCCCCAAATCCCATAAAAAAATGAATGGAATACCTAAATCCCTAAATACCAATTACCAATGAGTATGAGAATAGTTACCTGGAACGCAATCACTTTCACAATCACCTATGCAATCACCTTCTCAAGCACCTTCACAAGCCTCTTCAAACTCGCCTCTGCAGATTCTCGTTTTTCATCTTTCTTTTGGTTTTGGTTTTGGAAAAATGAACATGCATATCCTTTCGTGTGCTTTTGGAGATTGCTTTTCCTTATTATTTGCTATGTTACCTCCAGCAAGTCGCTTCAACATGACAAATGCCACTTGGAGCCTATTTTTTGAATTTAACTAATGTTTCACCAACGGAAGGACTAACATGGTTACATTTTGAAACTTAAGGGACCAATTTGGCACGAAAAAAAATTAAGGGACCAAATTGAACCATGACCTATAGTTAAGGAACCAAAATGAGTATTTTTCCTTATAAATATAATCTATAGTTTTAAGGTTTTTTGGTTTTTTATTTCAACAAACTATCATTAAATACTTATTTTTTTAATTTATATGTTAAATACTTTTTGGGGGGTTTTTATATTATTAATTAATTTTTAATTGTATTTGATCGTACCTGGTCAAAAGTGATTGTCAAGGCCCGCAAGCTTCGAGTCGAGCAACAATTGAATGTGAAGTGAGGGGTACCTGCAAGACACTCTGATGCCAAAGTAAGGTTCAAGTGCAAGCAAGTATTAGAATATGAGTGAATGAATGAATGAATACCTGGCTCTCTCAAGTGAGAGGGTATTTATAGCCTTCAGCGCTGGACTAAGGTCTTCAGTGATGAGTCATGATGAGGCCCAACAATTAAGACTGCCAGGGTTTTCGAGTGTATGAAGTCCAGCATGTGGCCTTCTCCCTGGTAAACTGCCCCGAGAAAGCAGGGAGTCGTTATTCTCAGAGGGAAGGATGATGATGATATGGATACATGGGTTATGCTCCTTTAGTGGACACGTGGGGAAATGCCCAACGGTCCACATTTTAGGTTGCACGCTTTTGGGCCCTTGTAAAGGCGCTGGATTGGACCTCCCCAACGGCGGGGTAAGTGTCGACTCAGTCCTGAACATGAGCCCCCTAAGTTATTACCCTTACGTGAAAGGGTAATGACTTGAGTTCAATTCAAGTGTCATGAAAGTGTTTCCCGAGAGGGGAAATTGCCAACTCCCACCAGGGATGGCTCTTTGACTCATGTTGAGGATTCAGAAAATATGCGTGTGGTATGGTCGACTAGCCCAGAGGGCAGTTCATTGGTTAACTTTGTGTTCTGATCATGTCGACATGGTTCCCGTTAAGCATCTAGATTCGCGAGATGCGAGGAGTTTCCCCGAGTGTTCATTTTTGACGTGCCCATCCATAAGGCATTGCAATGATGTCGAGCGTTTATCTGTCATTGAAAGTGAAATGTTATCACTGTGCCCGTATGCAAGGCTTTGTAATGATGTCATGCATTTGCTTTCCATCGAGAGTGGAACATCATTAGTGTGATGTGGTGCAGGTGCGTGGTTTTACATGAGACCACCGTGGGCAACATGTCCTCTCGTCAGCCCCACGTGGCAGCTGTTTTGGGTGCCATCATTTTATAGGGCAGTTCAAATCCCAAGTAATGATGACTTTTCATGTGCTACCTCGTGAGGTGGGAACTATCTATAAAAAAGGGAATCCATAGGCTCATTTATCATTTTCAAGCTCTCTTCTCTTCTCTCCTACGATCACCCGTGGATCTGCGCTGTTCTAACGCCACCGTAGACATCTTCAAAGATAATCTTTTCCAAGTAAGTGATATCTTCTAGATCATGCTTTATCTTAGATTTTTTAGATTAAACACTTGGGTTTTTTTATGAGGGGATGAATCTATGGATGAAGATTCATGGGTTCTAAAATGAATCTTTATGGATGTTCATCAAAGTTCATGGATGTAGTTGAAGATTCATTGGTCTATGATTTCATCCTGACTCGTGTCGAGGTCGTCCCCCCTCAAATAGCAGGGAGGATTTGGTCAATTCTCCCATTCGACCAAATGTCCCCACGTGGGGCATTGATCATTCTAGTGTTGGCTGTCGAGGGCTTGGGTCAAGGTCCATTCCTCGACACATTCATCGCCCTTTCACTTGATTTACGATGGAAGGGTGAATTTGATAACGTCGAATTCATTGTTTTCCCCTGCTTTTCAGGTACGATGGCACACTAAGTCGAGGTAGACACTGTGCCCGATACCCACGAGGATGAAACTACGGTTGCGAATTAACTTTTGGCTTAGGTCGCGCCCGAACCTCAGAATAAAAAGTCATGTTTTTTGCAAAATGCTTCTGATGCGTTCAATGACCCCGAGGTCCGAGCAGAGGGTGCTTCTGCCAACTGGGTTCTTCAAATCCCTCATCAGAATAGGAGGATATGCTAAGCATTCTCGGGAAAACATTTCCCTATGTATGAGTTTGCTTTTAAGTAAGCGGGGATGCGTTTGCCATTCAATGAATTCTAAGTGGGGGTCTTCCAATGGTTACAATTGGCACCTTCGCAGCTTCATCCGAATGCACTCGTATTTATGCGTTCTTTCGAGCTCATATGTCAATATCTCTATATTGTTGCCACCCTGGCCCTACTTTTTCGCATCTTTCACTCAGAACAGCAGTTCATCAGAGGGCAACAAGTCTGGGTGTCACTCAAACAACTCAGAAAACTCTTTCGATCGTACCTCGAATTTGTTCGCAACTTCAAAGAGAGGTACTTCTTCGTGAAGCCTCTTACAGATGCAGTCGTGACTTCTTTGTATGATCGCTCGAAAGAGATCGAGGGGGTTCAGACAGTAGTTTGGCTGGCGGCGAGGTTTCCTCTTGAGTGGCATTGGAAACACTTTGAGCTGAAGCCTGAATATTACACGGTGAATCCCGAGGATTTGGACACCCAGGATCAGCTCTCTTATGACAAGTTGGTGGCTTATGTCAAGATCTTCTCACCGGCGAAGTGTGTGGATATGGACAATAACTTTCGTTTTAGTGATCAAGGGGAGTATCTCCTCATTCACAAACTGATTAATATGAAAGCACTCCTCAAATGCTCCTCTGACGAGGAGGCTTTGAGGCTTATAGGTAGGGGATGTTCTTGTGCTTTTATTTTTGTATGTTTGTATTGTGACTAATAGTTTCTTTTTTATTACAGATCGAATGGTGACCCTGTTTGAACTCCTACTCAAGTTGAGGCCCAAGAATGCATCTAACTTGTGGCCTAAGAATCAGGTTGCTCAACTTCAGGAGCAGGCCAAAACTTCTGCTCGTTCGAGTGGTCACCCTCCCCTTCAGGGACCTAGGTCCCCCCTCCCGAACAACTGATTAAGAGGAAATGCGTAGAGGACCCCGAGCATGTAGTGTTTGTCGAAGGCGACAAGGGTGTCGAGGTAGGTTTCATGTTGCCTCCCTGTTATCTCAACTGAGGGATTTTCAGCGGGGAGAGTCTTTAGGTCTTTATGAGGAGGAGAGGGAAGCCATCTTGTTAGAGGACAAGGAAACCCGACGGAAGAACCTGTTGAACGACGTGGCCACCGTGATGAGGGTTCTTGAAACTCCTTTGATGCTGAGCGATGAGGTTGCGGGCTCTCAGGCCGCTGTTGAAAAAGATTACGCATGAATCCAAAATCAGAAAGGGATAAATGAAAAGTTGAAGGGTGATATCCTCAACCATGATACAAAGTACGAGGCGCAGGTCCAACTCCTCAAAGATCTGGATGAGCTACGACCTCAACTAAAAGTCGCGACTAAGGATAACGAGCGACTGGCCTCCCGAGTAAAAGAGTTGGAGGGGATCATGGCGCCTGCCGATGAAGATACTGACACGGAGAAAGCCATCGTGACTAGGAAAGAGTTGATCTCTTGGAGTCATGTGCTCAAACAAGACGTCGTGGATACTCTTAGTTATGGCTTCAACACGGTCGTGGAGCAGCTCAAGATCCTTAACCCAGGGGTCAAGCTGGTGGCCGAAGGTGCGGGGCCTTTTAACCAGGTGGTTGACAAGAAGATTTTATATTCCCCCGACGATAGTCCTGGGGGGGAGAGTGACGACGAGGATGAGAGTTGAGATTAAGTTTTCGGGCCTGTATGCCCGCTTTTGTTTTAAATTGGATTGGTGGCCTGTGTGCCCATATATTTGGTTTTATAAACTTTTGACATGGGCTTCGCCTGATTTTATTTTATTTGGGCCTACGTGCCCAGACCTTTGTAATCATTTGGACAATGTCTCCCTTCATGGTTGGCTATTATAAATTCCTTTATTTTGCCTATCTATTACATTGTTGAATATTTGTATGTTGTTATGCTTAACTTGTTTATTTCGTGAAAAGTGGAGATTTGTGCTCGACCTTAGTTATGGTTGACACATGTTGGGATATATAAAGTAATCAGAGTAAGAGTCTGTAGGGACGGGGTCAAGATTGCGGTCGGGGTCTTGACTTCGTGGCGTAAACTGCCCATCGCGAGCAGGGTGTTCTGCCTGTTGGGTACTTTGACGATGGATCTCGATCGAGGTGTCCCCTTAGGACTAAGGTTCTGCTTGATCAACGAAAAACAAACCTGCCTTTATTTAATGGTTGGAGTCTATGTTCGTACCTCAACATGCTTCTGTGGTTGATCAAGCCTTGTTGTTTATCGGAGAGGGCACGTCGACTGCTAAGTCCCGGCGTTGAACATGGGAGTAGCTGTAATATTGTTTCAGCTTTGTAACATTCCATGGTCGAGGTAGTGGTTCTCCACTCAGGAGTTTGAGGTGATAGGCTCCAGTGCCCGTTGCCCCACGGACGCAGTATGGTCCTTCCCAGTTGGCGGCCAGCTTTCCTTCTTGGGAATCTTTCTGATTTCTTTGCAAGACTGGGATGTTGACCTGTAATTTGTGTTTTATGACTTTTGTGTCATAGCGCAGGGTTATCTGTTGTTTCAATGTGGATTCATGAAGAGCCGCTCCTAATCGGATTTCTTTGACCAGGTCAAGCTCTTCCCTTAGGGCCTCGTCATTTAGTTCCTCGTCTAAAGGGACTTCAGTTCGCCTGGATGGCTCCATGATTTCCATGGAAATTATGGCTCCGGTGCCATAGGTTATCTAAAATAGGGTTTCGCCAGTTGTCAAATATGGTGTTGTTCGGTAAGCCCACAAGACGTTATGCAACTCTTCGACCTGACCCTTTTTGGCTTCGTCCAACCTTCAGTTGAGTCCTCGTGAGATGACTCTATTCGCGGCTTCGACTTGCCTGTTGGTTTGAGGACGCTCAACAAATGTGAAGTGTTGTTTGGTATCGAGCTTCGTGATAAAGTCTTGGAAACTTTGGTCAGTGAATTGTGTCCCGTTATCAGTGATGAGCATTTGTGGCATGCTGAATTGGGTAAGCACATTTCGTTTGTAGAAATGAAGGATATTTGTGATGTGATTCTGGATAGGGTTTCAACCTCTATCCACTTCGTGAAATAGTCAACAGTCACGATCATGAATTTATTTTGATATGATCCATGTACGAATGGTCTGAGGATGTCCATTCCCCACCAGGCGAACAACCACGGGGATGATAATGTTTTGAGTTTGTGTGGGGCGCGAGGTGTATGTCCGCGTGTATTTTATTTGTCGCATTTTTTGACGTGCTCCTTTGTGTCTTGTTGCATGGGGGGCCAGTAATAGCTTGCTTGCAATGCCTTTCGTGCCAGAGATGTTCCGCCCAAGTGTTAGGTGTTAACTCCCTCGTGGATTTCCCGTAATATCTCAAGGACTTTGGATTCCTCTACGCATTTTAGGAGCGGGATGGAAAATCCTCGTTGATAGAGTTTATGCTCGACCACTACGTAGGAGCAGGCTCGTCGTTTAGTCGTATTTGCCTCTTTTTAATCAGCGGGTAATTCTCCCTTCGTGAGAAAGTTAAATATCAGGGTCATCCAACACGAATTATCCCCGATGGCATTCACCTCGGGCGATGTAGTGGGTTTTTCGATGCTCGGACGAGAAATGGATTCTTGGATGACGGATTTGTTCCCACCTTTCTTCTTTATGCTCGCGAGTTTTGAGAGTATGTTCGCATGTGTATTTTGTTCACGAGGTACGTGTTTGATTTTTGCCCGATCGAACTTCTTCATTTGTTCTTTGACTAGGTTCAGGTATTCGATGAGGCTATCGTTCTTAGCCTAATATTCTCCTCGAACTTGATATGCGACGAGTTAGAAGTTTGTGAATATTTGTACTTCTCAGGCACCTAGATCTTCAGCCAACCTTAATCCTACGAGCAGGGCCTCGTACTCATCCTGGTTATTCGACATGGGAAACGACATAGTGAGTGAATGTTCGATAACGACGCCCTCTTTGTTTTCGAGGAGGATTCCTTCTCCACTTCCTGTCGAGCTGGAAGCTTCGTCTACAAAGATGGTCCACTTGTGTTTCCCGCCTGCAGAGGGTTCGTGGATGGTCATCTCTGCAACTGTGATACGGTGGCAGAACCGACTGTTATACTAGTTTTCATTTTTTGTTCGCAAATGTTGCGGTAAGCAAGAGTCGCCACCGACTTTTATTTCACCCAACAAAGGAAAAGGAAAAAGAACAGAAAAAACCTTTTTCGAGATGTTTCTGAGTATGAGGGGGGGGGGGGGGGGGGGGGGGTAGATTATAGAAAGGGAAGGTGTTAGCACCCTTTCTATCTGTGGTTTTCCACGGGATCTTAGGTACTTGCTCATTTTGAAATTGCATATGTGTGTTTTGAAATGTTTTTGTTTAACTTCGTGATAACCCTTGTATTTGTCCTCAAGAGTGTGACGAAGTTGTTTTTGAAAACTGTTTTGAAAGTGTTTGTGAAAAAGATTTGTTATTGTTTTGAGCAAGTACTTAAGAGTTTCTACCTACTCGAAAAAGATTGTTCATTTTCTTGTTTCCTTTAGACAGCGCTATCCTACTATTAGTGAGTAGGTAGCCTTATCGTTGGATGTTGATGGACTATCAAAAGGGGCACTATGGTCATCGAAGGCAACATGTAAAGATATCTTAGTATTCGAAGGGACTATGATTATATAGGCAACATCGAGGGACAAGATCATTTCTCGTAGGCAACTCGAAGGACGTTAGGGACCATGATCTTTATGATGACTTTAGAATTAAGGGTCTTTGCTAAGACATCCCTACGTTCGAGGGACATGACCATTATTTTTCGAGGCAACCAAGTGAGGTATACCCTAAGGGTGCATATGTGCAAGGTGTGTTATGTTCAATTATTTTAGTCTTGTGTTAAGTTTGCTAATGTTTGATTATTCTTGTCATACAATCCTATTAGTCATACATCTAGCAGTTAATAATTGCAGTAATTTAAAAGTGCAGAAATATAAAACCTAGCTATTACAAGGTTTCGGGGGAGGGGGATTATGTACATATCCAAAACTGGGAAAAAAAAATAAAAGCGGTAAAGGTCCTACTAATCATCTATTACATCCCAATATAGAGTTACAATAATAAAAGGAAGTGCGAAAGAATAATAACACGCAAATTTGAAAAGACGTCTAAAAATCCTAAGATATAAAAAAACTTTTTGTTGTTTTTTGTTTTAATTTATGAAAATGGTTTAAGTTAAAAAAAAATTGATCTAGATCTATATTTAAAAAAAAGTTAATTATTAAAGAAACATGAAATTTAAATAAAAGTAATTAATTCTATGTTTTTTTGGTATTTTTGTTACGAAAAGGAAAATGAATTAAAATGAAATTAAACCTAAGTTCTACTAATTTTAATTTTAAAAAAAGAGTTAAAGTGATTAGTTAATTAATTTACCAAAATTAAAATTAAAATAAGAAAAATCCTAAATATATTTTTATGTGATTTTTTATATTTGTTTATTGATTAAAATAAAAAAATGGATTAAAAGAAATAAATGAAAATGAATAAAACAAGAAAATAAAGATGGGCCTAGTAGCAAAAGTAAATAGGGGGTGCAATTATCAGAAATCCCTATGCCCGAATCTTCGAAAGCTTCATGTCCTAACCATGGTGTTTTCAGATTCTTGCGTGGAACCTCTGATTCAACCATCCATAACGGTTATATATAAACTCAAACAAACGTTAGCATACCATGAAATGTGATTAAAATTAGAGATTCGAAGTTTAAAATTTTACCAAACCGGTGTTGTCAAATGGGGGCGTGCTAGGCGTGTGATGGATTGATCTTGGGCTTTGTAAGACTCCTGAGGACTTCAAGAGGATGGTTTGAGGCTTGATGTCAATCGAGAGAGATCGGAACCTCGAGATATGACTTGCACCAATTCTTTGATTTCTGGAGAGCTTTTTGAAGAGCTTTTGGAGAGCTTTTTGAAGAGCTTTTTGAGAGATTTTTAGAGAGGAATTTTGTGTCTTTCAAGTTTGTATGGATCTATATTTATAGAGGAGAATGAGGAGACAAGAAAGCATGGAAAGAATCTCCCTCATAATGTTGTGTTTTAAGACCATGATCAAAATTTGAAAAAAATGCCATATTTGATAATTTTATGTCATTTTCACACGTGGATGAACCTGGACATATTTGAAGGGTTATTTCACGAAATCAATTGATATAAACCACCATAAAACTTGCCCAAAATGGATTCACATCAAAATTTACATTATTTCTATTATTTATTTAATTCTGAATTTTAATGAATAAAATATCAAAATAAATAGCATAAATAGTAGAAAAATGTATGGGTGGGCTTAGATGTCGTGGACCATGTTAGGAATGAGTTTCAAACTTGAAAGGATAGGCCCATTTGGAAAAAATCCAAGTTTGGTCAATATTTGCTTCATGCATTTTTTCAAAAATTGGCCAACTTTGACAATGCATCTCTCTCTCAATTTTAACCCTATGAGGGTGTTCTTGGACTTTTTATAAAGCTTAGGATGTTCCCTAAGCAACCTATTTGGTTTCATCTCAATTGGATCTTCCATGTTCATGTAAGAAGCTTTGACCCAAAAGGTGTTTTTGTTGACTTTTGAAAAGGACCTATCATGTCTGAATTTATATCTTTTCATGAGTGTATTTCTTGAACTTGAGGTCTGAAGATGAGTTGTAGGTAATTAGATTCTCTTAAAAATGAGCATTGGATGAGAAATTTCTGATAAAGTATGAGAAAGTTACGCCTGGTCAATGTTTGGTTGACTTTTCCTATAGGAACCTTAATTTAGCAACTTTTGAGTTTTGATGAATTAGGAGCATTCCTTGAGGAATCATGATCAGCCCTTTATCAAATGATGTATATCACTTCAAAATGTTGATGTTGACCAAAAATCTTAAAGTTTGACTGTATGTGGGTCACAGTTGACTTTTGACCTAGTATAGTTGATTTTCAGGCATTTGAGCAGTTGACTGAGCAAACTTTTGTGCAAGGCATGAAACTTGGCATGGATGATCTTGAGGACATATTAGGGCAATGGAAACCACTTAGGACACTTGTAAACTCAAACATCTTGATGAGGAGTGAAACCCTAGTTTGAGGCTTATTGTCTTAGGAGGAAGATTTGTCTGGTCAATCCTTAGGCATCCTTGGGAAAGTTGAGGACCTCTAGGAGTATGTTTTGAGTAAAATGAGAGGGAAAATTTTAGGGTACAACAGCTGCCCCTGTTCAATCTTCTTAAACCTGAGGATGTAGATTGGCTGTTCTGCCTTTCGTGATCTGAAGGTAGAAGATGATTGAACACTAGAATGCCCAGAAATTTGCACTCGCATGAAGTAATACTGATTGGTGATATCTAGAATGAGCTTACAGATGCCATTTGGAAGTCGACAGAGAATCGTCTGAGATGGGCCTAAAGATGCCATCCAGAAAAGATATCGGTCGCATAAGAGATTCCTTTGCGAGAATTCTTGTACCTGCCGTTGAGGAGGACTTCGCCGGGGAATATTGATTTATGTCCTGGGAAATAAAGTATAGGAGCTTTAGTTGTCCATTAATCTACTGGGGAATTAACTCCTGATTGAGGAAGTGGAAGTAAACTGCATATCTAGTCAGGGTCCAGGCTGCACAGCGACTTACTGGGGGAATGTGAAATCGACCGTATCTGGTCGGGTCTAGGTCTTACAGTGTTGTAAATTGTTGTCTATAGATAAGAGAGAAGAAACATGGATGGTAAGGTTATTAGATGGAACATGGGCTGTAAGGTTACTTTGAAACGAAAGCCGGGATAGTAGGGCTATGAGAATGAACCTGGGTCGTATGGTTACTTTGAGAAGAAAGCCTGGATAGTAGGGCTATGAGAAGGAACCTGGATAGTAGGGTTACTTCAAAGTGAAAGCCTGGATAGTAGGGCTATGAGAAGGAACCTGGATAGTAGGGTAACTTCGAAATGAAAGCCTGGATAATAGGGCTATGAGAAGGAACCTAGATAGTAGGGTTACTTCGAAATGAAAGCCTGGATAGTAGGGCTACGAGAAGGAACCTGGATAGTAGGGTTACTTCGAAATGAAATCCTAGATAGTAGGGCTATAATAAGGGACCTGGGTCGTAGGGTTACCTCGAAATGAAAGCCTGGGTAGTAGGGTTGTGAGAAGGAACCTGGATAGTATGGTTTCTTCAAAATGAAAGCCTGGATAGTAGGGATATGAGAAGGAACCTGGATAGTAGGTTTACTTCGAAATGAAAGCCTGGATAGTAGGTCTATGAGAAGGAACCTGGATAGTAGGGTTACTTCGAGATGAAAGTCTGGATAGTAGGGCTTATGGGAAGGAACCTGGATAGTAGGGTTACTTCGAGACGAGAGCCTGGATAGTAGGGCTTATGGAAAGGAACCTGGATAGTAGGGTTACTTCAAGATGAAAGCTTGGATAGTAGGTGTTGTACCCCAAAATTTATCCTCTCATATTTCTCCAAACATGGCAAGAAAAATCTCCAAGTGGCTCAAGATTGCTCAAGAGTTGGACAGTCAAGCTATCTCCTAAGGTAGTTAACCCCAAATTAGGGTTTTGTGTTGCATCAAGGTCCTTTCATCCAAATGATCTAAAGTGCTCCCCAAGGTCCTAATATGCTCTCAAGTTCATCCATATAAAATTTCAAGCCTTGCAGAGGAAGTTTGCCCAGTCAATTGCTCAAGGGGTCCAAAAATCGACTGTGCTAGGGCAAAAGTCAACTGTGACCTATATACAGTCAAACCTCAAGATTTTTTCTCAACATTCTAATTTTGAAGGATATTTCATCATTTGATCAAGGGTTGATCATGATTCATCAAGGATTGCTCAAAATTCATCAAGACTAAAAAGTTGCTAAATTAGGGTTTTGTAGGAAAAGTCAACTCAACTTTGACCAAGCATAACTTTCTCACACTTTATGAGAAATGACCCATCCAAAGATAATTTTGAATAGGATGAAATTTCCTACAATCCATCTTCATACCCCAAGATCAGAAAATGCACTCACAAGAAGTTACAAATTTGGACATTATAGGTCATTTTTGAAAGTCAACAAAAAGACCTTTTTTTTTCAAAGCTTATAACTTGAGCATGGAATATCAAAATGAGATGAGACCAAAATGGTTGGTTAGAGGACATCTCAATATTTCTAAAAAGTCCAAGAACACTTCCAAAAGTTCAAAATTGAAGAAGTTATGCATTGTTGAAGTTGGGCATTTTTGCAAAATTGCCAAAAGTCAACTATCCCCAAAACTTCAAATTTTGTCAAATTGGCCCATTCTTTTCCACTTGATTTGATCTTGTCACACTACACACGTGTCCTAGCTTCATCTTTGTGACCATTTATCAATTTTATTATTTAATTTGATTTTTTAATGAATTATTTCATTTTAAATCAATTTAAATCAAATAAAATCCAAACATTGATGATTTGATCTCTTTTTGGCTATTTCAGGATTGAATCATCATCATCAAGTGGATCAAATTCGTATCAATCATTACATGTGCAAAAAGATTGGATTTTTGGCAAATTAAGCAAGTTTTCAATGGAGGATCAAATCAAATCTCCAAGCATTGATGTACAAGGATTTAGTCCATAAAAGTTAACCTAATACATTGCAGCATACATATACAAGTGAAAGCACGCGAATTTGAAGGCTAGAGGCTGCAGAATCATCAAGAACCAAACTTGAAAAAAGGCAAAAAAGTGTGAAACTGAAATCGTTCTTAGAGGCAAATTCAACACCAAAACTCCACACCAATCGCTTGTTGGACAATCCCTGAAGCAGAACCACCCCCCAACAAGCTCTCATACGCGCCCTAAAGCTCTGTAAGTGTCTCAAAAATATGCTTTTCGTTTGAATTCGTATATCATTGTTCTTGCACTTTTCTTACAAAATCTTTGCATATTCATGATTATCGTTCAATTTAGAAGCATTCTGCATTAGCCAATTGCATTTATCTAGCCTGTAATCCCATAGCCAAATCTAGGGTTCGTGTTTGGTTGTTTTGGGGCATTTCTTTTTCAGGCAAAATCAGTGCCATTGATGGACATAGGCATGACCAGCGGAGGAAGACGAGCATGACCATGGTCTTGGATTGAGTTTTCATGGCCTAGAATGGATTTTAGGAATGTCCTGCGAATTTATCTGCGGATATAAATTTGCAGGTAAATGTTCAGGGTTGAACGAAGAAGACGAAGACATGTCCCCCTTTTAGTGGTTGGTTCAAATATTCGCGCTTTATTTTTTTATTTCTGGCATATTATTGTTTTTTCCCATATTATTATTATTGTCCAATACTATAACAACTGAAGCGTGATGGTTGAGTGGCAAAGGCGTTTGTTCAAAATCCAACAGGACCTGGGTTCGAATCCCAGGTCCCCCATGTATTTGCTATATTTTTTCAACAGGTTATTCAGTGTGAATCTAAACGCATGGTCCATCATACTCCCTCCCTCCATCACTTGCAAGATGGCCCCAGGCCAGATCTGGTGGTCCAGAATGAAGGCCTATGCTGGGATCAGGTCAAAGGGCGCGTGGAGAATCAGAAAAGTCAGCAAGGCCAGCGCCTATTGGGCCACAAAATTGCTGAACATCCCTCCAAATTGGGCCTAAACCCCCATGAGTTTTTCTCTTTTCATTCTTTTCTTATTTTATTTAATTGTTTTGTTTTATTATTTTATTGCTAACTAACCAATTAAAACTTTTTCTTAAAAAAATTAAAACCAAAAATATTTTATTTATTAAAATTAAATTTCAATAATTTATTTTTGTTAATAAACATTAATTTAATTAATTTAGTTTAATTAGGAAATAACTTTAATATCTTTTGCAATAATAAAAATTAACTTAGACAATTAGGTTTTTTTTTATTAACTTTGACTAATTAATTTTTATTTCTTTAAATACCAAAAATCCAAAAAATATTTATTTAATTAATTAATTTATTTATTTATTAATTTAATAATTAACTTAGATCTAATTTCTTTTTAATTCAAAATAACCAAAAAAATCTTTCTTTAATAATCAAAGGGTCAAAACCCTAAAACTTGCGCCCAATTCGATTTTCCCGCACGCGATCCATTTTATTCAATATTGTATCTATTTCCTGGAATGTAATAGTTTAATAGGATGTTACTATTTTATCGCTTTATTTATTTTCCGCATTTTAATTTCAAGGGTTGCTTTTGGCGATGTAAATACCCGACGCCTTGTAATAGTTAGTTTAAATTCTGCAATTTAATTTCTGCAACTTATAAACTGTTAGATGTTTGGTAATAGGGAATGCACGACAAGATCATATGCTTAACTTAAAATCAACATAGATAACCATTGACATGTACAAAGACAAAATAATTGAAAACAACACACTCGCACATGCGCACTCTTAGGGTACACCTCACTTGGTTGCCTTCGTAACGCGATCATTGAGTATAGGAAGTTTTAGAGGTCGCCCTCTTGTCCAAAGATCATAGTTGCCTCGAAACGGTTGCCTCGGAAAAATGATCTAAGACATTAGGGTTACCGCTAAGGCGTCCTAACATTGCTTTAGTGACCGCACGTCCCTTAATTGAATTGACCCTTAAAACTCCAATGACGGTGCTACCTACTCATTCATAGTGGGATAGAATTGTCTAAAGGAAATTAGCATAGAACGATTCCTTTTTCGAGTAGGTAGATGGTTCTTAAGTACTTGCTCGTTCAAAACAAAACAAAAACTTTTTGCACTTACACCTTTCAAACAAAAACTTCTTTCAAACCCACAAACACAAAGAAAAGCAAATTTTGAAAACACTTTGAGCAAGTACCTAAGAGCCCGTGGATAACCACGGATAGAAAGGGTGCTAACACCTTCCCTTTCTATAATCTACCCCCCGGACCCGAGAAACATCTCGAAAAAGGAATTTTTCTATGCTTTTTTCCTTTCCTTGTTGGATAGAATAAAAGACGGTGGCGACTTTTGCTTACCGCGACATTTTGCAAAAACAAACGCAAAACGCAAACCAGCATTCCAAAAACAGTCAGTTCTCTCCCACCGTATCACAGAACTGGCGACTCTGCTGGGGAAGTATATATAAGTGGGGTGTACCTTAGGATTAGATCATTGTGTTTTCAATTGCTTACTTTGTATGATTTATATTTGTGGGCTTGTATCGGAGTTACTATAGATCCTAACCCGGATATGGGGGATACCCTTTAGGTAAGTAGAAATAAACTGTGAGGGAACTGTACGGCGTAGACCGATACGGTTGAAGCAGTAGCTATGTTGGTGTGGCACTTTAGCCTGTACCGATATCCCTTGTGTTGGAACGAGGGGAATATGGGTCATCTAAGGGGTCATTAAGCACCAAATGACCTTAGAACCTTTAAATTGACCAACTTGGCCATAGAACAGTAGCAGTATGTTACACTCATTGAGACTAAACTCTCGCGATGATTCTGGCCGCAAGAAAAGGTTGCTAAACTGGAATTATGACCGATTGAGGATAGTCAATGATATTGAGATCCTCTAGAACCCGGTTACTATTTTTAGGACAGGTTTAAACCAACTGAACTGAAAGAGGGTAGTACCTAAGCTCCTTGCCAGCCTGAAATCTAAGGGCTCTTTATGTGACTTGTGTGCCTTTACCATGTTTGCTGTTTGTGGATACTTGTGGTGTGCTTTCTATCATGACATCATGACATCATAACATTGCATACATCTTGAATTGGACTAACCTGTTTCAAAGACAGGAGGGATTCATCTTTGTTCTGTTTTGTAGGTCATGATGCCCATGCGTAGGAATACCATCCGGATCAACTTTGTCTAGGTTCCCACCATGCTTAAAGAATTGATTGCAAACATGCCTGATACTACCTCCTTCATCAGAAGACATGGGCATCTTCTCAGTTTGGTTACCTCCAAATTGGACGAGCAGATAATGAGTGTCCTAGTCCAATTCTATGATCCGCTGTACCATTGCTTTACTTTTCAAGACTACCAGTTGGTTCCCACCTTAGAAGAGTTCTCTGATCTGCTCGGTATCTTTATTCTGGAGCAGACCCCGTTTACTGGTTGTGAGAGGATCCTTGGGCCAGAAGAGATTGCTTCAGCCCTTCATTTGACAAAGGATGGGGTAATGGCTAATTGGGAGACTATAAGTGGAGCAAAGGGCTTTCTGACTAAGTTCTTGGTTGGTAAGGCTAATTATTTCTGGGATAGTCTAGACTTCAAGGCATTCGAAGATATTCTGGCTCTTCTGATATACGGCTTGGTATTGTTTCCGAATCTTGACTCCTTTGTTGATGTGAATGTGGTGAAAATCTTCATCTCTCGTAATCCTGTACCCATTCTCTTGGGTGACATTCTTCATCAACTTTATGCCCGTACTGCTCGGAAGCGGGGAACCTTGATGTGCTGTGCTCCATTATTGGCGATGTGGTTTATTTCGCACCTCCGCAAATCAGTGCTGAAGAACAAAGAAGGCATCGGCTGGGCCTATAGGGTTATGTCTCTCTCTCATAATGACATCATCTGGACTATCAAGGGTATGGATGAGGTGGCTATTATTGATCGTTGTGGGAAGTATCCCAATGTTCCATTGATAGGAACCCATGGAGGAATTTCTTATAATCCGTGCTTGGCCTTACGTCAGTTTGGGCGAGCCAGAAAAGAAGGACCTCATGAGCTGCTAAGGCCTAATATCATCTTTGATTTTCAAGGGGATAGCGACGAGCAACGCCGCTGATTCATAAGGGCTTGGGATAGAGTTCACAGATCTGATCCACATGAGCTGGGTCCAAAGACTTCTCTTCCAATGGAGCCATATCTCAGATGGGTCCGTATCCGTGCCCAAAAGCTGGGTATGCCATATGAAGTCGTCCTTCCCATCATTGTTGAGGTTGTTAATGAAGAAGGGGTTCTTCCGACCATCCTCCACCCTTACATGCCCACTGACATTGGGGCACTGAAAAGGTCCTGGATGCAGCTGAGAGAGGAACAAGATGCTTACCGAGAAAAGTTTAACGAACAAGAGCAAAAGATCCAGAAGTTGAATAGGCAGCTGGAGAACGAGCAGATTCTCAATGACTATGTCCGCACCGACAAGAAAAGACCATGGGAGCACTGATTGTCCTTTGATTATTTCCCTTCCAGTTTTATTTACTTTTCAGTATTTCCTTTCTTGTAACGCCTTAAGGGCAATTTGTTGAACAATTTGGATTTCAAGTTTACCTAATAAAAGTGTGTTTCTTTTCTTGTTTACAAATTTGAATCCCTCGATTGTCTTTGAAATCATAGCATACGCATTTCATTCCATGCACTCCATAACAGGTACCCATTACAGGTCTCTTATCTTCTTCGTTGTTTCTTTCAGCACTCATCATGTCTGCTGAACCATCAATTGAGCAAGAAATCAAGGCCCTACATGCCCAGAATGCCCAATTCCAAGAGTTGTTCATGAATCTAGCTAAGGGTCAGCAAGATCTGAAGACCCTGATCTTGAAAAAAAAGAGAAGAGGACAGTCCTGTTTAACACAGGTCACAGGTTTGGAAACAGGCTACGGGATGAAGTTGATTTGACCACCTCATCTGGAGGGTAAGATAGTCAAGAGGAAAGAAGGGCTCCTAGCCCTGTGGACTCAGACAACGAGACAGACTTCGATGAAGACCAGTATCCTCCTGCTGAGGATAGATACAAACCACTGGAAGACCGTTTAAGTGCGATGGAAGTTTAGAAAGTGCTTGGTCTGGACTTTGGTGATCTAGGTCTATCATCTGTGGTGGTAATTCCCCACAAGTTCAAGGCACCAACCTTTGCTAAGTATGATGGAGTTTCTTGTCCGAAGCTGCACCTTCGGTCATATGTAAGGAAGATTCAGCCGTACACCGCTGATAAGAACCTATGAATCCACTTCTTTCAAGACAGTCTCTCAGGGACTCAGCTTGAATGGTTTTACCAGTTGAACGGAGCCAGTATCCGCAGTTGGGAAGATTTGGCTACTGCTTTCTACAAGCAGTACCAGTACAATTCCGACCTCGCTCCCACGCGTACCCAACTCCAGGGTATGTCGATAGGAACGGGCGAAGGTTTCAAAGATTATGCTCAGAAGTGGAGGGACATCGCCGGAAGAGTGCAACCACCCTTGGCTGATCGGGAGCTTGTGGATATGTTTCTGGGGACCTTGTCTGGTCCATTTTTCAACCACCTGATTGGAAGCTCTTCGTCTGGGTTTACATAGCTAATTATGACCGGTGAGAGGATTGAGGCTGGTATTAAGGCTGGTAAGATACAGAAGGGTGCCTCATCAAGCACCGAGAAGAAGCCTTTTAAGATAGAGTCCAGTGTTGTCTACAGTTCGAAAAGCCAGAATAGACCTGAACACCGCCAAGCTATTAATGCGGTTGTTATTTCAAGACCTGTTGGTGCTCCTCAGCATAATAATCAGTCAAAGGACGAGAGACCTCGAAGGCAATTCACCCGTCTCAACATGACTTTGTCTCAAATTCTGCCGCAGTTATTAAAGACCAATCTAGTGTTGCCAAAGGAGGCTCTGAAGAATACCAATACTACATCACCAAAGTACAACCCTAATTCCCGTTGTGCTTTTCACTCTAATAGCCCGAGGCATAATACAGATGATTGCTGGGCTTTGAAGAACAAAATACAGGACTTAATTGATGCTAAGGAGATTGAGTCGAGGCGCCCAAAAGACCTAATGTTGTGACTGCTCCTATGCCCAAGCATGGAGTGAATTTTATAGATGAATACTTGTTTGTGGTTTTTGTGAACGACATTGTTACCCCTTTGATGACTGTGAAGAAGAACCTTTTGCTAGCCTGTTTATTTCCGGGTTGTGACGAAGGTTGCCATATGAGTTCGACCCTACCAACCGGTTGCCATATTTTGAAATCAGGTGTCCAACGCCTGATGGATATTAAAGAGAACATGTTTGAGAAGACTGTTGTTCCTTTAGTCCCTACTAAAGAAGTTGCCATTATCACCATTTTCGACAATTCTTCCAAGGCTTCCTCGAGAAAGCCTGTTAGAATTACATTTGTTCCAAGAATCACACCATTGATCATTACTGTTCCCGAGCCTATCCCCTACACCTCTGATAAAGTTATTCCTTGACACTACGGGGCCGATGTTTATTTTTATGGAGTTAAACAAGAGTTAGATGTTGATGCTGACGTCAGCAATATTGTTGGACCTGCTAAAGTCACCCGCAGCGGAAGACTTTTCTCACCTGATATCTCTCCGCCAACTGCCTGAAAACCTGTTGTTATTACACCTGCCAGTATACCTGCTACTATTCCTGTTCAAGTTCCTATTCTTACCCCTGTCACCGAGTCATCTGATACTCGGGGCAAAGGGACCGCTGATGAGCCTGCCCAGACAGAGGCACCGAAGATGATCACTGTTGAAGCTTCTAGACAAGAGATGGAAGGAATTCTGAAAATTATCAAAAAGAGTGACTACAATGTAGTTGAACAGCTGGGGTAAACCCCATCCAAAATCTCTATGTTGTCACTGTTGCTATGCTCAGAGGCCCATGCCAAGGCTCTGATTGCATTCCTGAAGACTGCGCACGTACCGCAAGAGACGTCGGCTGACCAGTTTAAAGATTGCATGGCCAGTTTGACTGCTGATAATGGGTTGGGTTTCTCTGACGCCGACTTGACTGCTAAGGGGAAGAATCACAACGATGCCCTGCATGTCTCCATTGAATGCAAGGGCACTACTCTTGCACATGTATTGGTGGATACTGGTTCCTTATTGAACATTTTGCCTAAGAAAGCTCTAGACCGGTTGGACTGTGAAGGGTTGGAGTTGAAACCAAGCAACATTGTGGTTAGGGCCTTTGATGGGTCTAAGAGAATGGTGCATGGAGAAGTGGATATTCCGATTAAGGTTGGTTCTTAGGTTTTTAACTCTACGTTCTATGTGATGGACATTCAGCCATCTTATTCTTGTTTGCTGGGTCGCCCATGGATCCACAAAGTTGGGGCCGTAACCTCAACGCTCCACCAGAAGCTGAAGTACCCGGTCAAATGGAAGATTGTGACAGTATAAGGAGAAGAGGAGTACATGGTTAGCCACCTCAACTCTTTCTGATATGTAGAGATGGATGGGGAGTTCATTGAAACCCCATTTCAATATTTTGAAGAGGTTCCCCAGACGCTGGCATCAACTGAGTTTGTTGTTGAAGATTCTCCTATGAAGATGGCTTCCTTAAAGGATGCCCAAGCTGTTGTTGAGAAAGGTGGGTGTGTAAATTGGGGCCGACTCCCTGATTTTACACAGAAGACTAACAAGTTTGGTTTGGGTTTCACTGCAGAGGCTCAAAAGGCTGTTCGGAATGCACGGATCGGAAGATCTCCCGTGTTCATCAGCAACTCGAGAGTGAATGCCATTGAAGGCGATGTGGAAGAGTCTGAGTTCGACAGTTGGATCTATCCTACGACCAACGGTGGACCAAGCAATTGGACAGCAAAGGACTTCATCCCTATCTCTTTTGTTACCCAGTAATGAAACTTTTTGTTTTGAATATGTAACAGACAATGTTTTAAACTCTATGGCCCGGTGTCTTACCCGGGGCACCGTGGCTTCATTTGTGAGGGCTTTATGTGTTTCATTTTCATATATCATTAATAAAAGCATTGGACGTTTCTTGCATTTCAAATTTTGCGCTCCTTGTTTTTCTTTTATTATATATTGCAAAACAGCTATTTTACACACACACTCACATATACAGGTCTACATCCACTCTGGATCTCACTGGTAACTACTCTGCTACTGCCAGTTATGACTTCGAAAATCTGATCAACTTAGCCGAAGAAGAAGGTGAAGATAATTGCGAAGTTCCTGGTGAACTTGCAATACTGCTACTCCAGGAAGAGAGGGCTATACAGCCACATGAAGAGTCAGTGGAAACAGTGAATCTGGGTGCAGAGATAGACAAGAAAAAGGTCAAGATCGGTGCAAATCTGGAGCTTAGTGTGAAGCAACGGTTGATTCATATGCTGTGTGACTACGTTGAGATCTTCGCCTAGTCTTATGAAGATATGCCAGGGTTGGATACCGATATTGTGGTTCACCGCCTGCCTACCAAGGAAGACTGTCCTCCTGTGAAACAGAAGGTCTGCCGAATGCGCCCAGAGATGTCTGAGAAAATCAAGGCTGAAGTTATGAAACAGTTTGACGCCTGTTTTCTAATAGTTACTTCTTACCCGTAGTGGGTGGCCAATGTGGTTCCTGTACCGAAGAAAGATGGTAAGGTTTGAATGTGTGTCGACTATAGGGATCTGAACAGGGCGAGCCCCAAAGATGATTTCCCTCTGCCTCATATCGACGTTCTAGTTGACAACACCGCGCAGCATAAAGTCTTCTCCTTTATGGATGGTTTCTCCAGTTATAATCAGATTAAGATGGCTCCCGAAGACACGGAGAAGACAACTTTTGTTACTCAGTAGGGTACCTTTTGCTACAAGGTCATGCCTTTTGGACTGAAGAATGCTGGGGCAACGTATCAGCGTGCCATGGTTGCTTTGTTTCATGACATGATCCATCACGAGATTGAGGTATACGTCGACGACATGATTGCAAGGTCCCAGACTGAAGAAGAACACCTTGACCACCTTCAGAAGTTATTTGACAGGTTGAAGTTGTACAAGCTGAGGTTAAACCCGAACAAGTGCCCCTTCAGGGTGAGATCTGGTAAGCTGTTGGGTTTCGTCGTAAGCGATAAGGGTATTCAAGTGGATCCGGCAAAAGTGAAGGCTATACAAGAAATGCCAACTCCCAGAACAGAGAAAGAAGTCAGAGGCTTCCTAGGACGTCTGAATTACATTGCCCGATTCATCTCACACCTGACTGCTACTTGTGAGCCAATCTTCTAGCTATTGAAGAAAGATCAAGTGGTACGTTAGAATGATGAATGCCAGGCCGCTTTCGAAAGGATCAAAGAGTATCTCCAAGAGCCACCCATTCTGATGCCTCCAGTTGAAGGGAGACCTTTAATCTTATACTTGACAATACTCGACAACTCAATGGGGTATGTGCTGGGTCAGCATGACGAGTCTGGCCGAAAAGAGCATGCTATTTATTACCTTAGCAAAAAGTTTACCGACTGTGAGACCCGATACTCACTGCTCGAGAAAACTTGCTGCGCTTTGGCATGGGCTGCTCGCCGGCCGAGACAGTATATTCTAACTCACACTACTCTATTGATATCGAAGATGGATCCAATCAAGTATATCTTCGAAAAGCCTTCCTTATCCGAAAGAATAGCAAGATGGCAGATGATCTTGACTGAGTATGACATCCAATATACGACCCAAAAGGAAATCAAGGGAAGTGTGTTGGCAGACCATTTGGCACATCAGGCAGTGGATGATTATCAGTCTATGAACTTTGAATTTCCGGACGAGAATATCATGTTGGTAACTGATTGCGAGACACCTGGACTGGATGAAGGACCCGAGGAAGGATCCCGATGGTCTATGTACTTTGATGGAGCTTCGAACGCTTTGGGTAATGGCATTGGCTCCGTGATCATATCTCCTAAAGGATCTCATACTTCGTTCACCGTCCGACTATGTTTCAACTGCACTAATAACATGGCGGAGTATGAAGCGTGCATCATGGGTCTTCGAGCAGCAATTGACCTAAGGATTAAGTTTCTAAGTGTCTTCAGAGATTCCGCTCTCGTGGTCAGTCAGATCAAAGGTGAGTGGGATACGAAACACCCAAATCTTATTCCTTACAAGGAGTATGTGTTGACTTTGCTTCCCCACTTTGAAGATATAACCTTTGAACACTTCCCTAGAGAGGAGAATCAATTGGCGGATGCGCTATCTACGATGTCTTCTATGTTCAAAGTCAATTGGGACAACGAGGCTCCCCGGATTATCATTGAAAGATTGGACGAACCCGCACATTGCTGTGACATTGAGACTAAAGAGGTAGCGGATAAACCCTGGTTTCATGAGGTGAAGAGGTATCTTGAAACTCAGGAGTACCCCGAGGGTGCATCTGTTAATGACAAGAAGTTTCTGAGGAGGTTCGCAGCAAAGTTCTTCATCAACAATGACATCCTTTACAAGCGCAACCATGATTCGACCTTACTGCGATGTGTGGATAAGAACGAGGCAGAAAGGATCATGGCAGATTTACATGAAGGTTCTTTCGGAACTCATTCTAGTGGACATACCATGGCAAAGAAAATCCTTCGGGCAGGATATTATTGGGACACTATGGAAGCCGACTGTTATCAGCATTCTCGGACATGTCACAAATGCCAAGTCTATGCTGATAAGGTGCACATACCTCCAGTTCCTCTGAACGTCTTGACGGCACCTTGGCCTTTTGCAATGTGGGGCATTGATATGATCAGCGAGATCAGACCTACGGCATCCAACGGGCATTGTTTCATCCTGGTAGCAATTGATTACTTTACGAAGTGGGTTGAAGCAGCTTCCTTTGCTACCGTAACCAAGAATGTCGTGGCACGGTTCATTCGGCACAATTTGATCTATCGATATGGTGTACCAGAGAGGATCATTACGAACAATGGTACCAATCTCAACAATAAGATGATCACCGAGCTCTGCGAGCAATTCAAGATACAACATCACAACTCTTCTCCCTACCGGCCGAAGATGAATGGGGTTGTAGAAGCGGCTAATAAGAACATTAATAAGATTGTGTAAAAGATGACGGTGACATACAAAGATTGGCACGAGTTGTTACCGTTTGCTCTTCATGGGTACCGTACCTCAGCGCGGACGTCAACAAGGGCAACACCCTACTCCTTGGTATATAGCATGGAGGCAGTCTTGCCCATTGAAGTTCAGATACCCTCTCTTTGGATCATGAAGGATGCAGGTTTGAATGAAGATGACTGGATTCAGACCCGGCTTGATCAGCTGAACCTAATCGACGAAAAGAGACTTACTGCTATTTGTCATGGTCAGACGTATCAAAAGCGAATGATCAAGGCATTTAACAAGAAAGTCAGACGACAAGAGTATCAAGTTGGGGATCTGGTAATCAAGCGCATTATCTTACCTCAAGGTGATCCTAGGGGAAAATGGACCCCTACTTATGAAGGGCCATTTGTGGTTAAGAACATTTTCTCAGGAGGAGATATGATTCTAACCACCATGGATGGTGACGACCTTCCTCACCCCGTCATTGCAGACATAGTGAAAAGATACTACGCATAATCAAAGACCCGCTAGGTTGACTGGCCTAGGAAAAAATAAGGGCTTCCCGGCGAGCCAAAAGGGTTCGAGAAAAAATAAGGGATAAAAATGAAAAATTTGTACACCTGGCAAGTCGAAAACCTGAAAAGGTGGCTTGGGCAAAAATGGGTATCCCGGTGGACTGAAAACCCGAAAGGGCGGTCCAGGCAAAAATTAGGGATCGAAGCGTAACACTATGTCTCATTGGATCACCTAGCATACAGACTTCGGTATCAACTATCAAGCCTAGACGACACTAATCAATCTGATCTACCTTCAACCAAGTAGCAAAGTGATGAGATGCTCGAGGACATAAAGGCAATAACAGAGTTGGAACCCAGTGGGATTATTCACATAGCTGTTTTATTTAGTTTTTCACAAATTGTGTAAACTCTCTTGTTCGGCGGTGTTCTCTTACCAGGACGTCAACCTCCTATACAAAAACGCCTATTTACAGGCCAAACTTCAAAATCAATACAATTCATTTTCAAAGAAATTTCAAACTGTTTTTCCTTTATATGTTTTGATTTGCAAAGAACATCCAATGTTCATTTTTGATATATGCATTTGACATTAATTGCTGCTCATAAATATTTACATGCAAAACAAAAGACGAATTACAGGTAATATCAGAAACAAGGGAAATAAGAATTGTCTGAACTGTATAGTTGCTTTGTCCACCAGGTATAAGGTAAATTCATCTGAAGAATATGACCAAAGTACTTTCACTCCCCGCAGAGTAAGACCGTAATGGTAGATCTCCCCAGCTGAGACTTGCAAATATGAACGAATCAACAATGCTCTCCCCAAGCAGAGTTTATCTACCATCAGCACTAAAAAGGCTTAATATCCCCGACAATCTTAATATTCCCTAGCGGAGTATAAGAATGTTCCCCGGCAGAATACGAGATACCCCCAGTGGAGTTAAAATTTTCCCAGTGCAGTCTAAAAAAAGCTTCCCCAACAGAGTTGAAGCATCATCCCCAGTAGACTCTGGAAGTTTATCCCCAGCGGAGTACAAAAATAAATCTCCCCAGTCGAGTTCAAAGGATCATTCCCAGCAGAATTCAGAGGATTATCCCCAAAAGTATAACAGGTTTATCCCCAAAAGTCTAACAGGTTTATCCCCAGCAAGTCGCAACTGAAAGATCATCCCCAGCGGAGTCCCTTTCCTTTCACAAACAGGAATTTAATCCTCAATAGATTCAATATCACCAGCAACAGTAATTTATCTTGACAGAATTTATCAGTGGAATCCTCAGTAGAGCATCTCCTCCCCAGAGAGTAATCTCCTCATCAGTTTATTCCCCAACAGAGTTACCTTCTCCTGCAGGTTTATTCTCACAATCATCTTCGTTCGTCACCCCCAGCGGAAACGAAGAATTCAACTCTACTCTCCAGCAGCTATCCGGGACTTATTTTCCCCAGCTAAAACATTACATCTCCATACACCATGATACATACATATACGCATCATATAACACAATCTCACTTATTTTGAGAACATCATTGCTTATCATGCATTGCATATGACTGACCTTTACCTTTCAGGAAAGATGCAGTTAAGTTCTCAGCTATGTCGAAGACCTTCTATGGTTCAGTCAGATCGACCCTAAGATCTCCCTGATTCGTATTCCAGTTGAAGATATTCCAAGACTTTTGTCCAGTCCAGTTAAATCGATCCTAAGATTTTTCTGATGTCGATCCAGTCAAAGTTAATCCAAGACCTTGTCTGGTCCAGTTAAATCGACCCTAAGATTTTTCTGATGCCGATCCAGTCAAAGTTAATCCAAGACCTTGTCTGGTCCAGTTAAATCGATCCTAAGATTTTTATGATGCCGATCCAGTCAAAGTTAATCCAAGACCTTCTTTGGTCTAGTTAAATCGATCCTAAGATTTTTCTGATGCTGATCCAGTCAAAGTTAATCCAAGACCTTGTCTGGTCTAGTTAAATCGATCTTAAGACTTTTCTGATGTCGATCCAGTAAAAGTTAATCCAAGACCTTGTCTGGTCCAGTTAAATCGATCCTAAGATTTTTTTGATGCCGATCCAGTCAAAGTTAACCCAAGACCTTCTCTGGTTCAGTCAGATCGACCCTAAGATCTTCCTGATTCGTATTCTAGTTGAAGATATTCCAAGACTTTCGTCTGGTCCAGTTAAATCGATCCTAAGATTTTTCTGATGCCGATCCAGTCAAAGTTAATCCAAGACCTTCTCCAGTTCAGTCAGATCGACCCTAAGATCTCCCTGATTCGTATTCCAGTTGAAGATATTCCAAGACTTTTTTCTGGTCCAATTAAATCGATCCTAAGATTTTTCTGATGCCGATCCAGTCAAAGTTAATCCAATACCTTCTCTGGTTCAGTCAGATCAAGCCTAAGATATCCCTGATTCGTATTCCAGTTGAAGATATTCCAAGACTTTTGTCTGGTCCAGTTAAATCGATCCTAAGATTTTTCTGATGCCGATCCAACCAAAGTTAATCCAAGACCTTCCCTGGTTCAGTCAGATCGACGATAAGATCTCCCTGATTCGTATTCTAGTCCAAGTTCAGACCACCCATCAACAGTCTCCAAATGGCATCTATAAGCCCATTCCCGACATCACAAGGCCGATACCACTTCATGCGAGTGCAAATTTCTGGGCACTCTAGTGTTCAATCATCTTCCACCTTCGGATTACGAAAGGCCCGAAAGCCAATCTACATCCTCAGGTTTAAGAAGATTGAACAGGGGCAACTTCTGTACCCCAAAATTTGCCCTCTCATATTTCTCCAAACATGGCAAGAAAAATCTCCAAGTGGCTCAAGATTGCTCAAGAGTTGGACAATCAAGCTATCTCCTAAGGCAGTCAACCCCAAATTAGGGTTTTGTGTTGCATCAAGGTCCTTGAATACAAATGATCTCAAGTGCTCCCCAAGGTCCTAATATGCTCTCAAGTTCATCCATGTCAAATTTCAAGCCTTGCAGAGGAAGTTTGCTCAGTCAATTGCTCAAGGGGTCCAAAAATCGACTGTGATAGGGCAAAAGTCAACTATGACCTATATACAGTCAATCCTCAAGATTTTTTGTCAACATTCTCATTTTGAAGGATATTTCATCATTTTATCAAGGTTTGATCATGATTCATCAAGGATTGCTCAAAATTCATCAAGACTCAAAAGTTGCTAAATTAGGGTTTTGTTGGAAAAGTCAACTCAACTTTGACCAAGCATAACTTTCTAATAATTTATGAGAAATGACCCATCCAAAGCTCATTTTGAAGAGGATGCAATTTCCTACAATCCATCTTCATACCCCAATATCATAAAATGCACTCACAAGAAGTTATAAATTTGGACATTATAGGTCATTTTTGAAAGTCAACAAAAAGACCTTTTTTTTTCAAAGCTTATAACTTGAGCATGGAATATCAAAATGAGATGAGACCAAAATGGTTGGTTAGAGGACATCTCAATATTTCTAAAAAGTCCAAGAACACTTCCAAAAGTTCAAAATTGAAGAAGTTATGCATTGTTGAAGTTGGGCATTGTGACCAATTAACCAATTAAAACTTTTTCTTAAAAAAATTAAAACCAAAAATATTTTATTTATTAAAATTAAATTTCAGTAATTTATTTTTGTTAATAAACATTAATTTAGTTAATTTAGTTTAATTAGAAAATAACTTTAATATCTTTTGCAATAATTAAAATTAACTTAGACAATTAGGTTTTTTTTATTAACTTTGACTAATTAATTTTTATTTCTTTAAATACCAAAAATCCAAAAAATATTTATTTTATTAATTAATTTATTTATTTATTAATTTAATAATTAACTTAGATCTAATTTCTTTTTAATTCAAAATAACCAAAAAAATCTTTCTTTAATAATCAAGGGTCAAAACCCTAAAACTTGCACCCAATTCAATTTTCCCGCACGCGATCCATTTTATTTAATATTGTATCTATTTCCTGGAATGTAATAGTTTAATAGGATGTTACTATTTTATCGCTTTATTTATTTTCCGCATTTTAATTTCAAGGGTTGCTTTTGGCGATGTAAATACCCGACGCCTTGTAATAGTTAGTTTAAATTCCGTAATTTAATTTCTGCAACTTATAAATTGTTAGATGTTTGGTAATAGGGAATGCATGACAAGATCGAATGATTAACTTAAAATCAACATAGATGACCACTGACATGTACAAAGACAAAATAACTGAAAACAACACACTCACACACGCGCACTCTTAGGGTACACCTCACTTGGTTGCCTTCGTAACGCGGTCATTGAGTATAGGAAGTTTTAGAGGTCGCCCTCTTGTCCAAAGATCATAGTTGCCTCAAAACAGTTGCCTCGGAAAAATGATCTAAGACATTAGGGTTACCGCTAAGGCGTCCTAACATTGCTTTAGTGACCGCATGCCCCTTAATCGAATTGACCCTTAAAACTCCAATGACAGTGCTACCTACTCATTCATAGTGGGATAGCATTGTCTAAAGGAAATTAGCATAGAACGATTGCTTTTTCGAGTATGTAGATGGTTCTTAAGTACTTGCTCGTTCAAAACAAAACAAAAACTTTTTGCACTTACACCTTTCAAACAAAAACTTCTTTCAAACCCACAAACACAAAGAAAAGCAAATTTTGAAAACACTTTGAGCAAGTACCTAAGAGCCCGTGGATAACCACGGATAGAAAGGGTGCTAACACCTTCCCTTTCTATAATCTACCCCCCGGACCCGAGAAACATCTCGAAAAAGGAAATTTTCTATGCTTTTTTCCTTTCCTTGTTGGATAAAATAAAAGACGGTGGCGACTCTTGCTTACCGCGACATTTTGCAAAAACAAACGCAAAATGCAAACCAGCATTCCAAAAACAGTCAGTTCTCTCCCACCGTATCACAATAGGGTTTATGGGAAGGAATCTGGATAGTTGGATTACTTCGAGATGAAAGCCTGGATAATAGGGCTCATGGGAAGGAACCTGGATAGTAGGGTTACTTCAAGATGAAAGCATGGATGGTAGGGCTTTTGGGAAGGAACCTGGATAGTAGGGTTACTTCGAAATGAAAGCCTGGATAGTAGGGCTATGAGAAGGACCCTGGATAGTAGGGTTGCTTCGAAATGAAAGCGTGGATAGTAGGGTTATGAGAAGGAACCTGGATAGTAGGGTTACTTCGAATTGAAAGCCTGGATAGTAGGGCTATGAGAAGGAACCTGGGTAGTAGAGTTACTTCGAAATGAAAGCCTTGATAGTAGGCTGTGAGAAGGAACCTCGGTAGTAGGGTTACTTCGAAGTGATAATGTAGATTAGTTGACCTGTTTGGTTTCGGGAACTGAGTTTCCATTAGTCGTCTACAGACGTGACCTGTATAACTGCTGGATTTTTTGGAGATAATTGTCTTTCCTGAAAAGATACAAGGGTTAATTATATGCAATGCATGCAATGCATTATGAGATGATGTTCTCAAAATAAATAAGAGTACACTGTATGTGATATGTATGCGCATGTCATGATGTATGAATATGAAATGCTATTGCGACATGTCTGAGTCTGGGAAAGTAAATCCCCGACTACTGTTGGAGAGTATAGAATTCTTGACTATTGTGGAGGACTGTGGTTCTTCTACTTCTGTTGGGGAGGGTGAATGGAAAGGACTACATTGGAGATTTACTCCTTGTTGTTTGTGAATATTCTATCAGGGAGAGACTCTGTTTGAGAATAGCTCTGCGGGGGAAAAACCCTGTTGGAAGGTAAATTTCCGTAGTTGAAGTAATAAGCTCTATTAGGGATTGAGCTTCTGTATTCATAGAAATAAACTCTGCTTGGGAGATAAATTTTATGACCCGCTCGCGATTATGAAATTCAGCTGGGGAATGTCAGATTTCTGAAAGACCCTGGCTGGGGAGATTACTTCCTGTTTTGGGAAAGCTGATATCAATGCTTTGGTTGCCTATACTCTGTGGGGAGTGTAGATGTCATGAGGACGTATGTTGAGGATACGACAATGACTTCACATCAAGACGTTTCTGCCCCTGTACCTGTTGGAGAAAGTACTTGCGGAGGCTTTATGGATGGATTTGTGTGTTGAAATAAGTGTTAAAATGGCATCCGTCTCGGGATCATATCTAAACTGTTTCTAGAAGATAATCTGGAGTAAGTGTCAGGATGACATTCGTCCTTGGATCGTACCTGAACTGTTTCTAGATGAGAATCTGGAGTAAGTGTCTAGATAACATCCGTCTTTGGATCGTACCTGAACCGTTTCTAGATGATAATCTGCTTTATTCAGAATGTTTCCGTTGGGGAAGAGAAACTCTAATCCGCTTGGGGAATCCTGAGAAGCTTGAAGACTTCACCGAGGAGTTTTATTTGGAACATTAATTCGGAGATTTTGCTCTGCCGAGGGTATGAGAACACCTAACATCAATAGGTTGTAATATGAGAATATGGAGGTGACCTGGTAGTAGAATGCCCCTGTCTCGATATCTGTTGTAGAAAATATCAACCGAGGATTTTGTAGATGGTTTGACTATTATCCCAACTCTTGGAGTCCTTGGTGAATGCAGATCAAGGTAATAAGCCTTCTACTGATTAGACAAGTGATGAGATGACGGGACGTAGTCGTACGCTTTAATCCCTAACTTTTGCTTGGATTGTCTTTTCAAATTTTAAGTCCACCGGGATACCCTTTTTTTCTCAAGCCGCCTTTTTAGGTTTCGACTTGTCGGGTGTGCATATTTTGTTTTTATCCCTAATTTTTTCCCGAATCCTTTTGGTTCGCCGGGATGCCCTTATTTTTGCCTAGGCCAGTCAACCTAGCGGGTCTTTGTTCATGTGCAGTATTTTCCGACTATGTCCATGTTCACCGGGTACGGAGAATTGTCATTGTCCATAGTAGTAAGTGTTTCCACACTACCAGAAGATGTTTGTTTGATCATACAAGATTCATTGCTGGAATTCATGCCCAATGCCCCAAGTGAATCAGATGGAGATTTTTCCCTTGCCATTTGGCATCTTTGAGAGATTCCTTGAATCTTGACTTGACTGCCCCAGATGATGGACAATGATCATGCCGTGCCCCTTGGTTGGAAGTGTTTTTCCATTTGAGGTGATCCTTTTCATTGAGAAGGTTTTTGTTCACTAGATATTCGTCATGCGAATTTCTCTGCTGTCGAACAAATAGTCATATGCAAACAATGGTATTTTAAGAATGCAAAGCTTATGTCTGTCTTGACGTTTGAAAATTCATTTTTTAGTAAAACAAACAAATTTTGTAAAAGTGTGATGTCAACTCAGGATTTATAGCAAACCTTACAGGAGTCAGGATACCTTTTGTAACAGTATACTTTCGAACTAACCCATGCTTCAACTAGGACTTTTAAGGGTTATAACATGGTCTGGTTCACGGTTTAAGAAACAAAGGATAAAGGCTCAAATTTTATTTGTACCCACCTGTTCTTCGTGATGTTCTTCGATCATATGCTCAGTTAATTGTGCATTTTGAATCCTAGTTGAGTTTTGGAATGTCCTTGATATTCTGGTGATGGTTCAGAGATTGAATGTTTATTTGGAAGAGGCGGTCATTTTGTAATCTCTTTTTTTTTGTCGAGGATTTGTAATAACCTCTTTTTTTTGTAGTTTTTGTTATCCCTTCTTTTGCCTGAACTGTTTCTTTTGTAATTACAGTCAGCGAGATGCCCCCGTTTTTTTCTTAAGTCTCCTTCATAGGGTTTTACTTAACGGAATTTTCTTTTGAATAATAATGACTGCCTCTTCTTAATGATTATGCGGAACTGTGATACGGTGGTAGAACCGACTGTTAATACAGGTTTGCATTTTGCGTTTTTTGTTTACAAAATGTCGCCGTAAGCAAGAGTCGCCATCGACTTTTATTTTATCCAACAAAGGAAAAGGAAAAAGAACAGAAAAAACCTTTTTCGAGATGTTTCTGAGTACGGGGGGTAGATTATAGAAAGGGAAGGTGTTAACACCCTTTCCATCCATGGTTTTCCATGGGCTCTTAGGTACTTGCTCATTTTTGAAAGTTGCTTGTGTGTGCTTTGCTTTGAAAAGTTTTGTTGTAATTCATTTTAACCCTTGTTTCTGTCCTCAAGAGTGTTACAAAGTTGTTTTTGAAAAACTTTGTTTTGAAAGTGTTTATGTAAAAGATTTGTTGTTTTGAGCAAGTACCTAACAGTTATCTACCTACTCGAAAAAGACTATTCGTTTTCCTTTTAGACAATGTTATCCCATTATTAAGTAATAGGTAGTACCGTCGTTGGAGTTTTAAAGGGACATTCGAAGGGACGAAATGGTCTCTGACAGCAACAAGTAAGGATACCTTAGCATTTCGAAGGGACTGTCATCATATATTCGTAGGCAACATCGAGGGACAAGATCATTTCTCGTAGGCAACTCGAGGGACGTTAAGGGACTATGATCTTTATGATGACTTTTAGATTGAGGGTCTTTTGCTAAGATATCCCTACATTCGAGGGACACGACCATTATTTTCCGAGGCAACCGAGTGAGGTATACCCTAGGGGTGCAAGTGTGAAGCAGTGTTTGTTTTTAGATATATTATCTTTGAATTAGGTTATGCTATGTTCAATTAGTTTACCAGTATTTCCATACAATCCTATTAGTCTAAGCATTGCATAAAATATAGTAGCAGAAGGTAAAGGCGGAAATGTAAACCTAGGCTATTACAGAGCTTTGGGACAGTTACATAATAATGAAGAGTGCGGAAAAGAAATCCTAAAACTATTACATCCCAGAAGCAATTACATAATTAGAAAAAAATGCGAGAAAAGATAAATCTACGCTATTACATTGATAATGCGACCTATACAATTTTCCTAAAAATTAAAATGTAAAAGAATAAATAAAAAGAAATTAAGGAAAAATTAAAACCTAAAATTCTAAGTTAATGTTTTTGGTGTTTTTTGTAGAAAATAATTTTAAGTTAATTAAAAAACCTAATTCTAACTAATTTTAATAAAAAAAAGTTAATTAACTTAATTTATTAATAAATGAAAAAAAGTCAAAAATTCATTTACTAACTAAAACAAAAACCTAATCCTAATTTGTTAAAAAAAAGGTTAATTAAAGGGTTAATTACAGAGAAAACCCAAAACCTAATTGTTTCCTAATTTACAGAAAAAAAGTTAATTAATTAAATTAAAGAGTTAATAAAAAAAAGAGTTAATAATAATAAAAAAAATTTAAAACCTAAATTAATTAGGGTTTGTAAAAAAGGTTAAGTTTGCCAATTAATAGAGTTTTTTGATTTAGAGTTTATATGAATTTAGGGGTTTTAAGGAAGATATTAAAGAGAAAGAAATGAGGCACACAGGGTTAAAAATAAGCAAAATTATACATATTGCCAGGGGTGGGTGTTGACTCAAAAATTAATTTAAAACCTAAAATTAAAAAAACCTAAAATTAATTATTCGAGTTTATTATGAAAAATCAAAGATTTCTGAAAAATGTTAAGTTTTATGAAAAAGATTTTAAACAGAAAGAATAAAAATAGGTAAAAGGATAAATAGAAAGGAAGAAAACCAAAACCAATATGGGTGTTTGTTGAACCCATGCTCTTAGCCTCCTCAGGATGCATGCCTTGCCATGAGTCATGTATCGGTTGTTCTATTTTGCCCTCAGTGTTTTGTGATAATCCTGCATGGGATCCTGTCTAAATCTGCAGTGTTGAATCTCATGAACACATTAAATAAATTACTATATCATGAAATACAAATAAAACAAATATATGAAATTTTATAATATTAAAACTGATATGGCATATATGAATGCTTATATATCCTTTTGATCATGGAGATCAAATCAGCCTTACCCTTACTGAAGAAGTAGTGAGATGTGGGTTTGTAACAATGATGGCTTGTTTGTAGTGAGATGAGGATTTGTAATAAAGATTTCAAGGTTTTAGGGTTCTTGAAAGAATTTGATATTCTGACAGGGTTGTGGAAAAGGTTTTTTTATTCTCCTCTGTTTGTGTGAAAAGAATGATATGGGCTTTGAATGTGCAATTGGGCCTCCAATGTTCACTTGAGTCCATCACGTTCCAGGCTAAATCGTAGGGGCTTAATGCGATTTTTGAAGTTGAAATGTGAAAACAAAATGTATCCTACATCGATAACTAACTCCTGTCCAAAAATGGGCTCAATCGGATAAACGGTGAATTAGTTATGAATTTTTAAAGTTTTGGCTCAGACAAACTTATTTTGGACTCCAGTGTCGACTCTGGCGCGTTCTTCAATAAAAAACTGGTATTGATCGGAGCATAACCCGATATCGACTTTGGAAGAAAAGATGTAGATCTCTGAGTCAGTGACCTTGTGTAAAAAGATAGGCCCAGTCTGATAAAAATTGACCGAGTTATGAATTTTCAAAGTTTTGACCCAGATGAAATAATATTCATCATTCATGATTTTCGGCGCGTCACACGCACTCTGAGCAAACAATGAAGGCCTTTAGGATACCGTTCGAACTCAATACCTCCTGTGAAAACTTAGCCAACTCAATTATTGAAATTTTGGCGCTGGAACCAGCTCGATATGATGAAAATCGACCAAGTTATGATTTTCTGAACATGACGCAAATAAACTTCTGTCACAAATTTTCTGTATGAAAATACTTGATAAATCCGCATTTTTGAAGACCTTCTGATTGAAATTGGCTTCCAGCCGAGAGATATGAATAAATAGATGACATCAAGACGGAATTTTTGCCACCGGAACGGGTTCAAAACAAGCCAGGATCTTCAAGTTATGAATTTATGTGTGCGTAAAAACTGCACTTTCAGCACACTTTTTCACCATATTTCTTCGAGAAAACTCACACATTCGGAGATCTTCTTTAAAGAATTGACTCTTGAGCTGAACCTGAATTTAAGAATACGTTATCAGAGATATTTTGGCGAAAGAACACCTGAATATGACACGCCGGGTTGGACTTGTGAATCTTTGAACCCTGAATCATTGCAAAACGGCGAACCGATCTTCAACACAGAAAATACTTTGAGAATATCCATTGGCGAAATAAACGTCACTTGTAACCTGAAGAAGCTTGATAAATATACCTTTATTCCATAACCGTAAAACCAATAATATGTGTGTATGAAAAGAGGGTAAATTTTGGGGTACAATAGCTGCCCTTGTTCAATCTTCTTAAACCTGAAGATTTAGATTGGTTTGTATGTCTTTCGTGATCTGAAGGTGGAAGATGATTGAACACTAGAGTGACCATAAATTCGCACTCGTCTGTAATGATGCTTGACTATGTAGGTAGTATTTGGAATGAGCTTACAGATGCCATTTGGAGGAGATGACGGAAGGTCGCCGGAGATGGACTTAAATATGCCATCCGGAAGATATGACGGAGAATCGTCGGAGATTGGCTTAAAGATGCCATCTAAAGGATGTTGATTTCCCGATATATTCCTTTGATGAGAATTCATGTTCCTATCGTTGAGGAGGAATCTGCTGAGGAATGTTGGTCTCTGTCTTGGGAGAAATATAATTTTAGGAGCTTCAGTTGTCCGTTACTCTACTGGGGAATTAACTCCGAAGGTGAACTGCATATCTGGTCAGTGTACAGGCTGTATCATGACTTACTGGGGAAAGGTGAAATTGATCGAAACTGGTCAGGTCCAGGTTTTACCGTGTTGTAAACTGCTGTCTGGAGATAAGAGAAAAGAAACCTGGATGGTAAGATTATGAGAAAGAACCTGGATAGTAGGGTTACTTCGATATGAAAAGCCTGGATAGTAGGGTTGCGAGAAGGAACCTGGATAGTATGGATACTTTGATATGAAAATCCTGGATAGTAGGGCCATGAGAAGGAACCTGGGTAAGGTTGTTTCGACATCAAAGCTTGGATAGTAAGGCTATGAGAAGGAACCTGAATAGTAGGGTTACTTCGACATGAAAATCCTGGATAGTAGGGCCGTGAGAAGGAACCTGGGTAAGGTTGTTTCGTGAAGAGTTTGGGTAAAACTACATCTGAACCGAGAAGGAACCTGGGTAAGGTTGCTTCGTGAGGAGTTTGGGTAAAACTGCATTTGAACTGAGAAGGAACCTGGGTAAGGTTTCTTTATGAGGAGTTTGGGTAAAACTACATTTGAACTGAGAAGGAACCTGGGTAAGGTTGCTTTATGAGGAGTTTGGGTAAAACTGCATCTGAACTGAGAATGAACCTGGGTAAGGTTGCTTTGTGAGGAGTTTGGGTAAAAATGCATCTGAACTGAGAAGGAACCTGGGTAAGGTTGCTTTGTGAGGAGTTTGGGTAAAACTGCGGCAGGAACCTGGGTAAGGTTACTTCGGGATAAGTCCGTGTAAAACTTCGGCAGGAACCTGGGTAAGGTTACTTTGGGCTAAGTCTGTGTAAAACTTCAAGAGGAACCTGGGTAAGGTTACTTTGTGATAAGTTCGTGTAAAACTTCAGAAGGTAGTTGGGTAAGGTTACCTTGGGATAAATTCGTGTAAAACTTTAGAAGGAACCTGGGTAAGGTTACTTTGGGATAAGTTCGTGTAAAACTTCAGAAGGAACCTGGGTAAGGTTGCTCGTGATGAGTCCGTGTAGGGCTTTAGGAGGAACCTGGGTAGGGTTACCTCGGGATAAGTCAGTGTAAAACTTCGTCAGGAACCTGGGTAAGGTTACTTTAGGCTAAGTTTGTGTAAAACTTCAAGAGGAACCTGGGTAAGGTTACTTTGTGATAAGTTCGTGTAAAACTTCAGAAGGAACCTGGGTAAGGTTACTTGGGGATGAGTTCGTGTAAAACTTCAGAAGGAACCTGGGTAAGGTTACTTTGGGATGAGTTCGCGTAAAACTTCAGGAGGAACCTGGGTAAGGTCACCTTGGGATAAGTTCGTGTAAAACTTCATTTGGAAATATATGAGAAAGGACCCGTGTAAGATTTTTCAGGATAAACCCGTGTGAAGCTGCATTTAGGAGAAACCCGTGTAAGATTGCTTCGTGACGAACCTGCGTAAAGTTGCATTTGATCGTGCAGATAATTATTCTGTTTAGTTTCAGGATCTAATCTTGAACTTTCTAGAAGTTGTTGATGATAACCATCTTTTCTGAAAAGGTACATGATTAATCCTATATGATGCATGACGTGCATTGTATGATGATGTTCTCAAAATAAATGAGATTATGCCGTATGCAATATGTATGCGCACGTCATGATATATGAACATGAAATGCTATTGTGGCACGTCCGAGTTTGGGAAAATAAATCCATGACTGCTGTTGGAGAGTACTGGAAATTACATTCCTGATCGTTGTGGAAAAAGTGGTTCTTCTACTTCCGCTAGGGATGGTGAACGGAGATGACTATGGTGAAGATTTGCTCCTTGTTTACAGCTACTCTACCAGGGGAGAGACTCTGTTTGAGAATAACTCTGCGGGAGAATAACTCTGTTGGGGATGCCGATGTCAAAGCTTTAGTTGCCTCTACTCTGTGGGGAGTGTAGATGTCACAGGGTCGTATGTTGAGGATACAACAATGACTTTGCATCAGGACTTTTTTTCCCCTGTACTTGCTGGAGAAAGTACCCACAGAGGCTTTGTGGATGCTGATCAGGATGATAAGTCTTCTATTGATAAGAAAATGATAAGATGACAGGACATAGTCGTACGCTTCAAATTCCTAACTTTTGCCTTGACCGCCCTTTCGGGTTTTCAGTCCACCGGGATACCCTTTTTTGCTCAAGCCGCCTTTTCAAGTTTTTGACTTGCCGGGTGTACATATCTTTTTTGTTTTTATCCTTAATTTTTTCCCGAACCCTTTTGGTTCGTCGGGATGCCCTTATTTTTGCCTAGGACAGTCAACCTAGCGAGTCTTTGTTCATGCATAGTATTTTCCGACTATGTCCATGTTCACTGGGTACGGAGAATTGTCACTGTCCATAGTAGTAAGTGTTGCCACACTACCAGAAGATGTTTGTTTAATTGTACATGATTCATTGCTGGAATTCATGCTCAATGTCCCAAGTGATTCAGATGGAGATCTGCCCCTGGCTATTTGGCATCTTTGAGATATTCCTTGAATCTTGACTTGACTGCCCTAGATGATGGACAATGGTCATGCCGTGCCCCTTGGTTGAAAGTGTTTTTCCACTTGAGGTGATCCTTTCCACTAAGAAGATTTTTGTTCATCGAATATCTCTCGTGTGAATTTCTATGTTGTTGAACAAATAGTCATATGCAAACATTGGTATTTTAAGAATACAAAGCTTATGTCTGTCTTGAAGTTTAAAAAATCATTTTTTAGTAAAACCAACAAATTTTGTAAGAGAGTGATATCAACTCGTGATTTATGGAAAACCTTACAGGAGTCAATATACCTTTTGTAACAGTATATTTTCGAACTAACCCATGCTTCAGCTAGGACTTTTAAGGATTATAATGTGGCCTGGTTCACAATTCAAGAAACAAAGGATAAAGGCTCAAAATTTATTTGTACCCACCCGCTCTTCGTGATGTTCTTCAGTCCTATGCTTAGTTAATTGCGCGTTTAGAATCCCAATTGAGTTATGGAATATTGTCCTTGATGTTCTGGTGATGGTTCGGATACTGACAGTTTATTTGGAAGAGGCAGTCATTTTGTAATCTTTTTTTTTTGTCGAGGATTGGTAGGACCTCTTTTTGTTATTATTATCCCTTCTTTTGCCTGAACTGTTTCTTTTTGTGACTACAGTCAGCGGGATACCCCAGTTTTTTTCTTAAGTCTCCTTCATAGGTTTTGACTTAATGGGCTTTTATTTCGAGAGATAACGACTGCCTCCTTGGATGATTATGCGGAACCATCACCATCTTCTGATCCGGAAGGATGTCTTCGAGGTTATTCATTGTGTACGAAGCGGAAGATTGTGACTGAATGCGCCTCTGAATTAACTGAGAAAACTACCCTGCCCCAGGTTGTGATTAAGGGTTTTAATTTGTGTGAAAGAAAAACTCCTAGTTCTTTGGCTCAAAGGGGTTGACTAGGGATTATCTTCCTTATAACTCCACTGTTTAGGATTTGAAACAACGCTTGTACATTGTCAACAGGGTCTGTTCAAAAGCATACTGTAGAGATTGTGGTATTATTTTTGTCATCCTCCCTCTAAGGCTTAGAGTTTTTTTAATCGAGAGTTGAATATCATAAAAGGAAATAAGAACACATTTTTGAAATAGTGAATACGAATGAATTGGTTCAAGACAAACATGTGCAATGCATTGATGAAATAACAGGGTTTGATATGAATAAATGTTCAAACAAATCAAAAGAAAATTACACATTGAAAATTCTAATTAATGAAAAGTCTTCTTGTGAGAACTTGTTACTTCAGATGGTATGCCTTGGAGGGATGGCAGACGAACTCAGCCTAACCGTCTTGGGCAAACTCCAACACTCCTTCATCAATCAAGTCCTGAATTTTATATTTCAGCCTCCAACAGTCGTCAGTATCATGCCTCTGGATGTTGGAATGGTATGCATACCTTGCATCAGGATTGTAGTTAGGGGAAGAAGTCTTGGGAGTCAGATGAGGTCCTATCAACGTAATCAGATTCATCCTTAACAGGTGTTGCAAAGCTTGAGACAGCAACATGTTGAGTTTGGTAAACTGCCTTTTGGGCATATCCGACTTACTCTGATTAACCTGTTGTTTTTGGCGAGGTTATCGTTGGACCCGTGATGTAGTAGAAATTTAGAAAGGTCCACTCTTCCCCAAACCAACCTTTTGTCTTCTTGGAGGTTGATCAATGACTTGGTCCCCGGTCTCTACTATTTGCTTCATACTGTTGTATCTGTCTTGATGAAGTTGGTTGGTGATGGTTTCAGCTCTTCTTGTCTTCAGGCTAGGTCTTGGATAAGAGCCATCTACCCCAGCATCTGGGTTCTCATTGCATCTACCTCAACTTGCAGTTGTTCAAGCCGTTCGTCCTTATTGTCTTCAGGACTTTTCTTGACCAAGTTCCCAACGAGGAGTGTTTTCAACTCTTCCTGCCCCTTGGATAGGTTTAGGGACATTTCCCTGAACTGAGCTTCTTGAGTTTGAAGATCTCTGTTGTCTTGTTTGAGAGCCATTGCTGAAATAAACAGCGAGAACACGAGAGACCTTTACTGGAAGACCTGTTATGCAATGATATGTATGATATATGTATGCAATGTTTTCAAGGATCTCGCGGGGTAAACAAGAAATTGTTAGAATTTGATTGCAGCTTGATTGAAGAAACTTCGTGTTGTTGAGAGTCCTTATTCAAGAGTCAAGCTCACCATATCGAGTGGGTCATAGCCACTGACCCAAGTTATTGTGTTTTGATCTCTAGACGGCATTAGCTAGAGGAAAATAAATCCCCTTGCCCCTTGCTAGACGTCTGATTTACCATAACCTGCATCGCAAACCCTTGAGATCCTTGAAATTGTTAAGGAAATGTTAAGGCATGATGCTATGATGTGTATGCTATGCGTTTAAGAAAAAGTGCGAGGTGATGTAAGCAAGTAAACCCGACAAGAAATCCAAGTTATTGGATAAGGACTTTAAACAAAACCTGCAAGGAACTCATGTTGTCAGATAATAAAACTGTGCAAGTAGTTCAAGTTGAAAACACACAAGTCACACAAACAGCCTTAGGTTTAGGCTTGTATGGGTTTTAAGGTAATACCCTCTTGAAGTTAAGTTAGTTTCAAACCTGTCCTAGAAAAGTAACCGGGTTCTAGAGGATCTCAATATCACTGACCATCCTTTATCGGTCATGGTTTCAGCTCACACAATCTTTTTTTGCAGCCGAAATATTCCGAAAGTATGATCTCAATGAGTGTAGCATCGAGTATCAACCAATCCTTAGCTCTACATCGAGGCCGGCTATCTCGCTACTTTCTAATGGCCAAGTTGTTCAACTAAGGTTATAAGGTTCGTTAGTGCTTCACGGCACCATGCAGCGGCCCCGTATTCTCCTCGTTTCACCATAAGGGATACAGGTACCAACCAAAGTGGCACACCAACGTAGCTACTGCTTCAACCGTATCGGTCTATGCTGTACAGTTCCCCCACAGTCTATTGCTACTTACCTAATGAGTGCCCCCAGATTCGGGTATAGAATCTATAGTAAACCCAAACAAAACCCTCAAAAATAAAGCAAACAAAGCAATCAAGAGAAGCAATTTTAATGACCTAGATCCTAAGGTATACCCCACTTATAATTCCCCAGCAGAGTCGCCAGTTCTGTGATATGGTGGCAGAATCGACTGTTAATACAAATTTGCATTTTGCGTTTTTTGTTTGCAAAATGTCGCGGTAAGTAAGAGTCGCCACCGACTTTTATTTTATCCAACAAAGGAAAAGGAAAAAGAACAGAAAAAACCTTTTTCGAGATGTTTCTGAGTACAGGGGTAGATTATAGAAAGGGAAGGTGTTATCACCCTTTCCATCCATGGTTTTCCATGGGCTCTTAGGTAGTTGCTCATTTTTGAAAATTGCTTGTGTGTGCTTTGCTTTGAAAAGTTTTGTTGTACTTTATTTTAAACATTGTTTCTGTCCTCAAGAGTGTTACGAAGTTGTTTTTGAAAAACTTTGTTTTGAAAGTGTTTGTGTAAAAGATTTATTGTTTTGAGCAAGTACCTAACAGTTATCTACCTACTCGAAAAAGACTGTTCGTTTTCCTTTTAGACAGCGTTATCCCATTATTAAGGAATAGGTAGCACCGTCGTTGGAGTTTTAAAGGGACGTTCGAAGGGACGAAATGGTCTCTGAAGGCAACAAGTAAGGATACCTTAGCATTTCGAAGGGACTGTCATCATATATTCGTAGGGAACTCGAGGGACGTTAAGGGACTATGATCTTTATGATGACTTTTAGATTGAGGGTCTTTTGCTAAGATATCCCTACGTTCGAAGGACACGACCATTGTTTTCCGAGGCAACCGAGTGAGGTATACCCTAGGGGTGCAAGTGTGCAGTAGTGTTTGTTTTCAGATATATTATCTTTGAATTAGGTTATGCTATGTTCAATTAGTTTACCGGTCTTTCCATACAATTCTATTAGTCTAAGCATTGCATAAAATATAGTAGCAGAAGGTAAAGGCGGAAATGTAAACCTAGGCTATTATAGAGCTTTGGGGCAGTTACATAATAATGAAGAGTGCGGAAAAGAAATCCTAAAACTATTACATCCCGGGAGCAATTACATAATTAGAAAAAAATGCGAGAAAAGATAAATCTACGCTATTACATTGATAATGCGACCTATACAATTTTCCTAGAAATTAAAATGTAAAAGAATAAATAAAAAGAAATTAAGAAAAAATTTTAAAACCTAAAATTCTAAGTTAATGTTATTGGTATTTTTTGTAGAAAATAATTTTAAGTTAATTAAAAAACCTAATTCTAACTAATTTTAATAAAAAAAAGTTAATTAACTTAATTTATTAATAAATGAAAAAAAAGTCAAAAATTCAGTTACTAACTAAAACAAAAACCTAATTTGTTAAAAAAAAGGTTAATTAAAGGGTTAATTATAGAGAAAACATAAAACCTAATTGTTTCCTAATTTACAGAAAAAAAAAGTTAATTAATTAAATTAAAGAGTTAATAAAAAAAGAGAGTTAATAATAAAAAAAATTAAAACCTAAATTAACTAGGGTTTGTAAGAAAGGTTAAGTTTGCCAATTAATAGGGTTTTTTGATTTAGAGTTTATATGAATTTAGGGTTTTAAATGAAGATATTAAAGAGAAAGAAATGAGGCACACATCGTTAAAAATAAGCAAAATTATACATATTACCAGGGATGGGTGTTGACCCAAAAATTAATTTAAAACATAAAATAAAAAAAACCTAAAATTAATTATTCGAGTTTATTATGAAAAATCAAAGATTTCTGAAAAATGTTAAGTTTTATGAAAAAGATTTTAAACAGAAAGAATAAAAATAGGTAAAAGGATAAATAAAAAGGAAGAAAACCAAAACCAATAGGGGTGGTTGTTGAACCCACTCCCTTAGCGTCCTCAGGATGCCTGCCTTGCCATGAGTCATGTATTGGTTGTTCTATTTTGCCATCAGCGTTTTGTGATAATCCTGCATAGGATCCTGTCTAAATCTGCAGTGTTGAATCTCATGAACACATTAAATAAATTACTATATCATGAAATACAAATAAAACAAATATATGAAATTTTGTAATATTAAAACTGATATGGCATGTATGAATACTTCTATACCCTTTTGATCATAGAGATCAAATCAGCCTTACCCTTACTGGAGAAGTAGTGAGACGTGGGTTTGTAACAATGATGGCTTGTTTGTAGTGAGATGGGGATTTGTAATAAGGATTTCAAGGTTTTAGGATTCTTGAAAAAATTTGATATTCTAACAGGGTTGTGGCAAAGGTTTTTTTCTTCTCCTCTGTTTGTGTGAAAAGAATAAGATTATCTAATGGAAATTAGAGCAAAGATATGAGCTTTGAATGTGCAATTGAGCCTCCAATGTTCACTTGAGTCCGTCACGTTCCAGGCTAAATAGAAAGGGCTTAAGTGCAATTTTTGAAGTTAAAATGTGAAAACAAAATGTATCCGACATCAAGAGCTAACTCCTTTCAGAAAATGGGCTCAATCGGATAAAAGGTGAATTAGTTATGAATTTTTGAAGTTTTGGCTCCGACAAACTTATTTTGGGCTCCAATGTCGACTCTGACACGTTCTTCAATAAAAAACTGGTATTGATCGGAGCATAATCCGGTCTCGACTTTGGAAGAAAAGTTGTAGATCTGAGTCAGTGACCTTGTGTAAAAAGATGGGCCTAATCCGATAAAAATTAACCAAGTTATGAATTTTCGAAGTTTCGACCCAGATGAAATAATATTCAACATTCAGGATTTTCGGTGCGTCACACGCACTCTGAGCAAAAAACCAAGGCCTTTCGGATACCGTTCGAACTCGATACCTCCTGTGAAAACTTAGTCAACTCAATTTTTGAAATTTTGGAACCGGAACCAGCTTGATACGATGAAAACGACCAAGTTATGATTTTCTGAACATGACGCAAATAAACTTCTGTCACAAATTTTCTGTATGAAAATACTTGATAAATCCGCATTTTTGAAGACCTTCTGATCGAAATTGGCTTTAAGCCGTGAGAGATGAATACGTAGATGACGTTAAGACGGAATTTTAGCCACCGGAACTGGTTCAAAACAAGCCACGATCTTCAAGTTATGAACTTTTTTGTGCGTAAAAACTACACTTTCAGCACATTTTTTCACCACATTTCTTTGAGAAAACTCACACATTCAGAGACCTTCTTTAAAGGATTGACTCTTGAGCCGAACCTGAATTTAAGAATACGTTATCAGAGATATCTTGGCGAAAGAATGCCTGAATATGACGCGCCGGGTTGGACTTGTGAATCTTTGAACCCCGAATCATTGCAAAACGGCGAACTGATCTTCAACACGAAAAATACTCTGAGAACATCCATTGGCGAAATAAACGTCACTTGTAACCTGAAGAAGCTTGATAAATATACCTTTATTCCATAACCATAAAACCAATAATATGCATGTATGAAAAGAGGGTAAATTTTGGGGTACAACAAGAACCATCACCATCTTCTGATTTGGAAGGACGTCTTCGATGCTATTCATTATGTATGAAGTAGAATATTGTGACTGCATGTGCATCTGAATTAAATGAGCAAACTACCCTGACCCAAGTTATGATTAAGGGTTTTAATTTGTGTGAAAATAAAAACTCCTACTTATTAGGCTCAAAGGGTTTGACTAGGGACTATCTTCCTTATTACTCCACTGTTTAGGATTTGAAACAACGCATGTACATCGTCAGCAAGGTCGGTTAAAAAGCACATTGTATGGATTGTGGTATCATTTTCGTCATCCTCCCTCTAAAGGCTCATAGATTTTGATCGAGAGTTGAATATAACAAAAAGGAAAGCAGTTTAAATATAGTGAATACGAATGAATTGATTCAAAACAGACATATGCAATGCATTGGTAAAGTAACAAAGTTTGACATGAATAAATGTTCGAACAATCAAAAGAAAATTATAAATTGAAAATTCTGATGAATGAAAAGCCCTCTTGTCAGAACTTGTCACTTCAAATGGTGGGCCTTGGAGGAATAACAGAAACATTCCAGTTGACCATCTTGTGTGAATTCCAATGCTCCTTCATCAATCAGGTATTTAATTTTGTATTTCAATCTCCAATAGTCGTTAGTATCATGCCCCGGGATGTTGGAGTGGTATGCATACCTTGCATCATGATTGTAGTTAGGGGAAGAAGTCTTGGGATTTAGATGAGGTCCTATCAATGTGATCAGATTCATCCTCAACAGGTGTTGCAAAGCCTAAGACAGCGACATGTTGAGTTTGGTGAACTCCCTTTTGGGTATATTCGACTTACTTTGATTAACCCGTTATTTTTGGAAAGGTTGTTGTTGGACCCGTGAGGTGGTAGCAATTTGGAAAAGTCCATTCTACACCAAACCGGCCTCTTGTCTTCTCAGAAGTTGATCAGTGACTTGGTTCCCAACCTCGACTGTTTGCTTCATACGGCTGTAGCCGTCTTGATGAAGTTTCTTGATAATGACTCTCAGCTCTTCTTGTCCCCGGGCTAGGCCTTGAATAATAACCATATGCCCCATCATCTAGGTTCTCATTGCTTCAACTTCAGCTTGAAGTTGTTCCAATTGTTCGTCCTTATTGTCTTCAGGACTTTTATTGGCCAGGTTCACGGCGAGGAGTGCTTTCAACTCTTCCAGCCCCTTGGATAGGTTTAGGAACATTTCCATGAACTGAGCCTCTTGAGTTCAGAGATCTTTGTTGTCTCGTTTGAGATCCATTGCTGAAATATACAGCGAGAACATGAGAGACCTGCTTTAAAACATGCTTATGCAATATGTATGATATATGTATGCAATGTTTTCAAGGATCTCGCGGGGTAAACAAGAAAATGTCAGAAGTTGAGATTTGCAGCTTTGATTGAAGAATTTCGTATCTTCGAATGTCCTTCTATGAGAGTCAAGCTCACCATATCAAGTGGGTCATAGCCCCTGACTCAAGTTATCGTGTTTTGATCTTTTGACGACATTGGCTAGAGGAAAATAAATCCCCTTGCCCCTTGCTAGACGTATGATTCATCATAACCTGCATCACAGACCCTCGAGATCCTTGAAATGGTTAGTATGATATGTCATGTTATGATGCTATGATGTGTATGCTATGTGTTAAGCGAAAATGCAGGGTAAGAAATCAATTTATTTGATTTATACAAACAAGGTCGTGCAAGGAATACAAACAAAGCCCTGCAATGAGTTCAAATTGTTAGGAAGAGAAATCAAACAAGTCACACAAGTAGCCTTAGGTTTAGGCTTGCATGGATTCCATGGGTAAGTACCCTCTTGAAGTTTAGTTGGTTTCAAACGTGTCTTAAAAAAGTAATTGGATTCTAAGGATTCTCAATATCACTGATCATCCTTTATCAGGCATTGTTTCAGCTCAGACAATCTTTTCTTGCGGCCGAAATATCCCGAAAGTCTGATCTCAGTGAGTGTAGCATCGGGTATCAACCAATCCTCAACTTTATATTGAGGCCGACTATCTCACTACTTTCTAATGGCCAAGTTTGTTCAACTAAGGTTCTATGGTCCGTTAGTGCTTCACGACACCACACGGTGGCCCCGTATTCTCCTCATTTCAACACAAAGGATATCGATACCAACCAAAGTGTCACACCAACACAACCATCACTTAAACCATATCGGTCTATGCCGTACAGTCTCCACGATCTATTGCTGTTTACCTAAAAAGATGCCTCAGATCTGGGTATAGGATCTTTACAAGAATACCCCAACAAACCCTTAAAGATAAAGCAGACAAAACAAACAAGAAAGCAATTTTAAAAATGACCTAGATCCTAAGGTAAACCCCACTTTATTTTAGTCCCCAGCAGAGTTGCCAGTTATGTGATACGGTGGCAGAACCGACTGTTATACTGGTTTGCGTTTTTTGTTTGCAAATGTTGCGGTAAGCAACAATCGCCACCGACTTTTATTTCATCCAACAAAGGAAAAGGAAAAAGAACAGAAAAAACCATTTTCGAGATGTTTCTGAGTACGGGGGGTAGATTATAGAAAGGGAAGGTGTTAGCACCCTTTCTATCCGTGGTTTTCCACGGGCTCTTAAGTACTTGCTCGTGTGTATTTTGAAATGTTTTTGTTTAACTTCGTGATAACCCTTGTATTTGTCCTCAAGAGTGTAACGAAGTTGTTTTTGAAAATTGTTTTGAAAGTGTTTGTGAAAAAGAGTTTTTATTGTTTTGAGCAAGTACTTAAGAGTTTTTACCTACTCGAAAAAGATTGTTCATTTTCTTGTTTCCTTTAGACATCGCTATCCTACTATTAGTGAGTAGGTAGCCCTATTGTTGGATGTTGAAGGACTATCGAAAGGGACTCTATGATCATCGAAGGCAACATATAAAGATATCTTAGCATTCGAAGGGACTATCATCATATAGGCAACATCGAGGGACAAGATCATTTCTCGTAGGCAACTCGAGGGACGTTAGGGACCATGATCTTTATAAAGTCTTTAGAATTAAGGGTCTTTGCTAAGACATCCCTACGTTCGAGGGACATGACCGTTATTTTCCGAGGCAACCAAGTGAGGTATACCCTAAGGGTGCATATGTGTAAGGTGTGTTATGTTCAATTATTTTAGTCTTGTGTTAAGTTTGCTAATGTTTGATTATTCTTGTCATACAATCATATTAGTCATACATCTAGCAGTTAATAATTGCAGTAATTTAAAAGTGCAGAAATATAAAATCTAGCTATTACAAGGTTTCAGGGAGGGGGATTATGTACATATCCAAAACTGGGGAAAAAATAAATAAAAGCGATAAAGGTCCTACTAATCATCTATTACATCCCAATATACAGTTACAATAATAAAAGGAAGTGCGAAAGAATAATAACACGCAAATTTGAAAAAATGTCTAAAAATCCTAAGATATAAAAAAAACTTTTTGTTGTTTTTTGTTTTAATTTATGAAAATGGTTTAAGTTAAAAAAAAGTTAATTATTAAAGAAACATGAAATTTAAATAAAAGAAATTAATTCTATGTTTTTTTGGTATTTTTGTTACGAAAAGGAAAATGAATTAAAATGAAATTAAACCTAAGTTCTATTAATTTCAATTTAAAAAAAAGTTCAAGTGATTAGTTAATTAATTTACCAAAATTAAAATTTAAATAAGAAAAATCCTAAATCTATTTTTATGTGATTTTTTATATTTGTTTATTGATTAAAATAAAAAAAGGGATTAAAAGAAATAAATGAAAATGAATAAAACAAGAAAATAAAGATGGGCCTAGTAGCAAAAGTAAACAGGGGGTGCAATCATCAGAAATCCCTAGGCCCGAATCTTCGAAAGCTTCATGTCCTAACCATGGTGTTTTCAGATTCTTGCGTGGAACCTCTGATTCAACCATCCATAACTGTTCTATATAAACTCAAACAAACGTTAGCATGCCATGAAATGTGATTAAAATTAGAGATTCGAAGTTTAAAATTTTACCAAATCGGTGTTGTCAAATGGGGGCGTGCTAGGCGTGTGATGGATTGCTCTTGGGCCTTGTAAGACTCATGAGGACTTCAAGAGGATGGTTTGAGGCTTGATGTCAATCGAGAGAGACCGGAACCTCGAGATATGACTTGCACCAATTCTTTGATTTCTGGAGAGCTTTTTGAAGAGCTTTTGGAGAGCTTTTTGAAAAGCTTTTTGAGAGCTTTTTAGAGAGGAATTTTGTGTCTTTCAAGTTTGTATGGCTCTATAATTATAAAGGAGAATGAGGAGACAATGAAGCATGGAAATAATCTCCCTCATAAGGTTGTGTTTTAAGACCATGATCAAAATTTGAAAAAATGCCATATTTGATGATTTTATGCCATTTTCACATGTGGATGAACCTAGACATATTTGAAGGGTTATTGCATGAAATCAATTGACATAAACCAGCATAAAATTTGCCCAAAATGGATTCACATCAAAATTTACATTATTTCTATTATTTATTTATTTAATTCTGAATTTAATAAATAAAATATCAAAATAAATAGCATAAATAGTAGAAAAATGTATGGGTGGGCTTAGAGGTCGTGTACCATGTTAGGAATGAGTTTCAAACTTGAAAAGATAGGCCCGTTTGGAAAAAATCCAAGTTTGGTTAATATCTGCTTCATGCATTTTTTCAAAAATTGACCAACTTTGACAATGCATATCTCTCTCAATTTTAACCCTATGAGGGTGTTCTTGGACTTGCCTACCAGAAGAAGACTTATCATTTCAATCGAAAGTTACCAAGCACCTCATAGGTTGGGATAACACTCGATCCACAAGGCCCCCGCAAACACTTTCTCCAGCAGATACAGGGGCAAACAAAAATGTCCAAACCTCACAGTTGCTCTATCCACCAGGTATAGAGATGGACCTAGTTGGAGAAAACAATTAAAGGTACATTCACTCCCCGCAGAGTAAGAGAAGGACAATAGTGTTAATTCTCCCCAGATGAGGCTCGCAACCGCGAATGAGTCGGTAATATTCTCCCCAAGCAGAGTTTATCTATCACCAGCACTGGAAGATTGTCCCCAGTGGAGTCTGGAAGATTATCCCCAGTGGAGTCTAGAAGATTATCCCCAACGAAGTCTAGAAGATTATCCCTAGTGGAGCTTATTTCTTCCACAAACAGAAACTTTATCCCTGACAAAGTTATTATCACCAGCAATGGTAATTCATCCACAGCCGAGGTTATTTCTCCAAAAATCAGCAGATCTTCCAGTAGAGTATCTCTTCCCCACAGAGTCATTCTCTCATCAGTATATTCTCCAGCAGGATTATGCTCCCAATTATCTTCGGTCGTTGTCCCAGCGAGCGAAACTCTTTATTCTCCAACAGCAATCCGGGATTTATTTTCCCCAACTAGAGAACATCATAAAAACATTGTACATCATGACATATACATACATACAACACAATCTCATTTATTTTGAGAACATCATTGCCTGATACATATCATGCATTACATACAGCTAACCTTTACCTTTCAGGAAAGATACAATCAAATTCTCACAAAATTCAAGCTATAAAGCCTAGATCCGACCGGATAGTATCTTGATTTCTACAACATATTGTGAAGCCCGGAGAACGACCGGATAACAATATCAGACTACCGCGAAGCCTGGATTATGACCAGATAGTGGTATCTCTTAAAAGCAAGCCATGAAGCCCAAATTCGACCGGATAATAGTTTAATCTCCAGCAAGCCGTAAAGCCCGAATTACGATTGGATAGCAGCTCAACAAGTACCATGAAGCCTGGATTACGACCAGATAGTGGTATATCATAAACACAAGACCATGAAGCCTGGATTATGACCAGATAATGGTAGAAGACATTGTGAATCCTGGATTACAACCAGATAGCAACCAAGAATACTACGAAGCCTAGATTACAACTAGATAGTGGTATATCTTTAATACAAGTTATGAAGCCCGGATTCGACCAGATAGTATCTTGATTCCTCCGAACACCATGAAGCCTGGATTTCGACCAGATAATGGTATGAGACGTCGCGAAGCCTGGATTACGACTAGATAGCGGTAAAAAGCACTGAAGCCTGGATTACGACCAGTTAACAGTGAGGGACACTATGAAGCTTGGATTTCGACCAAATAGCAGTTTACCCGACCAATTACTATGAAGCCCAGATTCAACCGGATATTAGTAGGCCCAACAGTCAAAGGGAAGCCCGGATGCGACCGAATAACCATTTGATTTCTTCTGAAGCCTGGATTTCGAACAAATAAGAAGTGAGGTATTGTGAAGACTGGATTTGACCAGATAGCAGTACAAGACACCATGAAGATTGGATTCGACCAGATAATGGTATGAAACATCGTGAAGCCTGGATTATAACCAGATAGCAGTACAAGACACCGTGAAGCTTGGATTTCGACCAAATAGCAGTTAACCTGGACAATTACTAAGAAGCCCGGAGTCGACCAGATATTAGTGTGCCCTAAGTTCAAGTTGAAGCCCGAATGCGACCGGATAACAACTTAATTCCTTCTGAAGCCTGGATTACGACCAGATAAGAATCGAGAAATTGCGAAGCCTGGATTACAACCGGATAGCAAGTTTAATCTCATCTCCCCGGTAAGTCACTGTAAAGCTTGGATTACAACAAGATAGCAGTCGACCTTGTCACTATGAAGCATGGATTACGACCAGATAGTAGTTCATTCTCATCTCTTCAGCTAAGAGATGATTCCCCAGTAGAATAACGGACAACCGAAGCTCCTAAAATTCTATTTCTCTCAACAAAGATCAGCATTCCCCAGCGGAATCTTCCTTGATAACAGGTATGCGGGCTCTCGCTAAGGAATCTCTTATGCGATCGACGCTCCTTCGGATGGAATATTTAAGCCCATCTCCCGTCATCAATCTCCAAATGTAATCTTTAAGCCCATTCCCGACATCACAAGACAAATACCACTTCATGCGAGTGCAAATTTCTGGGCACTCTAGTGTTCAATCAACTTCAACCCTCAGATCACGAAAAGCAGACAAGCCAATATAAATCTTCAGGTTTAAGAAGATTGAACAGGGGAAACTGTTGTACCCCAAAATTTTCCCTCCCATATTTCTCAAAACATACCAAGTGAGATCCTCAAGTTGCTCAAGAAAGCCTAAGGGTTGACCATACAAACTCTCTCCTAAGGCAATCTACCTCAAATTAGGGTTTCATGTTGCATCAAGATACTTGAGTCAAAGGGATACCAAATGCTAACCATTGTCCTAATATGTTATCAAGATCATCCATGTCAAGTTTCAAGCCTTGCAGAGAAAATTTGCTCAGTCAATTGCTCAAATGCCTGAAAATCGACTGTGTTAGGGCAAAAGTCAACTGTGGCCCACATACAGTCAAACTTCAAGATTTTTGGTCAACATCCTCATTTTGAAGTATACTTCATCATTTTATCAAGGGTTGATCATGATTCATCAAGGATTGCTCACAATTCATCAAGAACAAAAAGTTGCTAAATTAGGGTTTTACAGGAAAAGTCAACTCAACTTTGACCAAGCATAACTTTCTCATACTTTATGAGAAATGACCCATCCAAAGCTCATTTTTAAGAGGAGGAAATTATATACAATCCCTATTCATCTCCCAAGTTCAAAATATGCACCCACAAGAAGTTATGAATTTTGACATTATAGGTCATTTTGAAAAGTCAACAAAGACACCTTTTTTGTCAAAGCTTCATACATGAACATGGAATACCAAATTGATATGAGACAAAAGGGTTGATTATAGGACATATAAAGCTTTCTAAAAAGTTAAATAACACCTTCAAAGAGTCAAAATTGAGGAAGTTATGCATTGGTGAAGTTGAACTTTTTTGCAAAATTGCCAAAAGTCAACTATGCCTCAAATTGCAAATTTTGCCAAATGGGCCTAATCTTTTGCACTTGTTTTGAGTTGGAAACATGGTCCACGAGCCCTAGCCTTTTCCACTTGTCATTATCTTGTTTTTATTATTTATTTTGATTTTTATTTAAATTAAATCAATTTAAATCAAAACAAATCATAGAAAATCCAAAATATTGAAATCTCAAGATTTTGTACATGTTTCAGGTCTTAATATCCAGCTAGCATAAGTTTGAATTCGTGTAAAAGCTTGATGTGCACAAAAAGATTGAGTTTGCTCTATTTTTAGCAAGATTTTCAAGTGTATCAAATCCAAATCAAAAGCAATGATGGAGGAAGATTGTGATCATATTGGCAACCCTAATCCATTCCTCAATACATAAGGAGTATTTGCAGACCTAAAAAGAGGCTAGAAAGAGGAGTGAGAATAAGAACAAAACTGGAAAAAATCACAACAAAGTGCTGACACAATTTCATTGTTCCAGGCAATTTCAAAGCCTCATGACCATCCCAATCGCTTCCTGGGATCCCCTGCAAGCAAAGCTAATCAAGAACAAGCACTCCCAAGCTCTGAATACCACTGTAAGTCATCCACGATATTGAGTTATTTTTGAAATCGAACTGCATCATTCTGTCACTTATAGCACAAAATAATTATACATTCTTAATCCTTGGAACATTTGCAAGCTATCCATATCATCCAATTGCATTTTTATGGGCTGAATAAAGAATTGCCATTGTTAGGGTTTGTGGTTTTGTTTTAGGTTTTTTGTGTGTAGGCAAAATTAGCCCCCATAAATGGTACCATGATGTTCAGGATGACAAGACGGTTCGATCCATGGCATTAGATGTCATTTATATTGCTCATGGAGGATTTTGGAACGAGCCCGGTTTATAGTGACGGACAAACGTCCGTAGGTAAAAGTCTGGGACTTTTACCAACGGTGCAAGGAGAAAGATGACTAGCTGGCACCATAGGATTGGCTTATTTGAATTTTGGTGCCTTTGTTCACATTATTATATATTATCGTTATTATTCACTCTATATACAAACAGAACAACTAGCGCAGTTGGTAGCTAGTCATTGGAAAATGCCTTGGGGCCTGGGTTCGAATCTTAGGTCCCCCCATTCTTGCATATTGTTTTTCTTTTCAGGTTCAGGTGTGTACACAAGCCAAGGGACTACCATAGACCTCATCATCCAATCTGCCAAGTGACCAGATGGCCAGATCCAAAGGCCATCAACGAAGGACCATGATACGCATAATCAAACGCATGGCATGGGATGCAAAGAGTCAACATGGGTCAATCCTTCTTGGGCCAAAAAATCGCTATTCACACCTCCAAACTGCTTTTCAGGCCCAACTTTCTTTTCTCTTTTCTTTTATTTTTCTTATTTAATTTACTTATTTATTTTTACTAACAAATTAATTATTTCTTTTTTATCAAAAAATCATAAAAAATATATTTTTCACCCAATTAGACTTAGGTTTATTTTTTATCAATAAATTAATTAATTTAGTTAGATTTTAATTTTAGGTAAACTTTAATTTCTTTTTGTAAATAAATTAAAATTAATTAGAACAATTAGGGTTTTATTTCTAACTTAATTATATTTTCTTTTCCTAAAAATAACCAAAAACACAAAAATAGGCCATTTATTTATTTTCATTAATTAATTTAATCACTAATTATTTTTGTATTTAATTTAAAAACCTAATTCTTTTTTTCTTAAAAATAATTAAAAACAACAAAAACAAATTTTCTTTTAATTAGGTTAGAAGGGTTCAAAACCCTAGTTCTCTCTCGTTCTAATTTCCTCGCGTGCGCTTTATCATTTATTTTTATCCTATTAATGTAATTGCTCACAAGTTGTAATAGTTTAATTAGGTATTTTATTTTCATTTATCACTTTATTTTTTAACGGGTTTGTTTTTGGCTATGTAAATACCCGAAGCCTTGTAATAGCGTAGTTTAATTTCCGCACTTTAAATTCCGCAAAATATTAACTGTTAGATGTATGATTAGGATGCATGACAAGAATGTATGCAAAACTTTAAAACGGCTAGCTAACCCTAAATGTGCAAAGATAATAAACCTGAAATTAAATCACTCGCACATGCGCACTCCTAGGGTATACTCTCACTTCGGTTGCCTTCGGTAAACGGTCATTGAGTATAGGATATCTTAGTGGTCGCCCTTTTGTCTAAAAGATCAAAGTTGCCTCGGAAAGTTTGCCTCGGAATTGTTGCCTCGAATAATTGATCTTAAGACATTAGGGTTATTACTAAGGCTTCCTAACATTGCTTTAGTGACCGTACGTCCCTTTCGAATTGACCCTTAAAACTCCAACGATGGTGCTACCTACTCACTAATAATGGGATACCACTATCTAAAGGAAACAAACATAGAATGATTCTTTTTTCGAGTAGGTAGATTAAATCTTAAGTACTTGCTCAATCCAAACAAACTTTTTCACACTTACACTCCTTTTCAAACAAAGTTTTCAAAAACACTTCGTTACACTCTTGAAGACAGAAGAAAGAGTTAAATCGAAGTCAAAACAAAAACTTTTCAAACCACACAAACAAAGAGAAGAAATTTTGAAAATGATGAGAAAGTACCTAAGAGCCTGTAGATAACTACAGATAGAAAGGGTGCTAATACCTTCCCTTTCTATAATCTACCCCCGTACTCAGAATAATCTCGAAAAAGGAATTTTTCTGTGCTTTTTTCCTTTCCTTATTGGATAAAATAAAAGTCGGTGGTGACTCTTGCTTACCGCGACATTTTGCGAAACACAAACGCAAAACGCAAACCAGCATTCCTAAAAACAGTCCCGGTTCTGGCCACCGTATCACAGTAGGGTTACTTCGAAATGAAAGCCTGAATAGTAGGGCTATGAGAAGGAACCTGTATAGTAGGGTTACTTCGAGATGAAAGCCTGGATAGTAGGGATTATGGGAAGGAACCTGGATAGTAGGGTTACTTCGAGATGAGAGCCTGGATAGTAGGGCTTATGGGAAGGAACCTAGATAGTAGGGTTACTTCAAGATGAAAGCCTGGATAGTAGGGCTTATGGGAAGGAACCTGGATAGTAGGGTTACTTCGAGATGAGAGCCTGGATAATAGGGCTTATGTGAAGGAACCTGGATAGTAGGGTTACTTCAAGATGAAAGCCTGGATAGTAGGGCTTATGGGAAGGAAACTGGATAGTAGGGTTACTTCGAAATGAAAGCCTGGATAGTAGGGCTATGAGAAGGAACCTGGATAATAGGGTTACTTCGAAATGAAAGCCTGAAGTAGGGTTGTGAGAAGGAACCTGGATAGTAGGGTTTCTTCGAAATGAAAACCTGGATAGTAGGGTTATGAGAAGGAACCTGGGTAGTAGGGTTACTTCGAAATGAAAGCCTGGATAGTAGGCTGTGAGAAGGAACCTCAGTAGTAGGGTTACTTCCAAATGAAAGCCTGAATAGTAGGGCTATGAGAAGGAACCTAGATAATAGGGTTGCTTCGAAATGAAAGCCTGGAGTAGGGTTGTGAGAAGGAACCTGGATAGTAAGGTTCCTTCGAAATGAAAGCCTGGATAGTAGGGCTATGAGAAGGAACCTGGGTAGTAGGGTTACTTCGAAATGAAAGCCTGGATAGTAGGCTGTGAGAAGGAACCTCAGTAGTAGGGTTACTTCAAAGTGATAATGTAGATTAGTTGACCCGTTTGGTTTCGGGAACTGAGTTTCCATTAGTTATCTGCAGACGTGACCTGTATAACTATTAGATTTGTTGGAGATAATTGTCTTTCCTGAAAAGATACCAGGGTTAATTATATGCAATGCATGCAATGCATTGTGAGACGATGTTCTTAAAATAAATGAGATTACACTGTATGTGATATGCATGCGCATGTCATGATGTATGAACAGGAAATGCTATTGCGACATGTCCGAGTCTGGGAAAGTAAATCCCCGACTGCTGCTGGAGAGTATAGCATTCCTGACTGTTGTGGAGGACTGTGGTTCTTCTACTTCTGCTGGGGAGGGTGAATGGAAAGGACTACGTTAGAGATTTACTCCTTGTTGTTTGTGAATATTCTGTCAGGGAGAGACTGTGTTTGAGAATAACTCTGTAGAGGAAAAACCCAGTTGGAAGCTGAATTTCCGTAGCTGAAGTAATAAGCTCTGTTGGGGATTGAGCTTCTATATTCAGAGAGATAAACTCTGCTTGGGAGATAAATTTTATGACCCGCTCGCGATTATGAAATTCGGCTGGGGAATGTCAGATTTCTGAAAGACCCTGGCTGGGGAGATTACTTCATGTTTTGGGAAAGTTGATATCAATGCTTTGGTTGCCTCTACTCTGTGGGGAGTGTAGATGTCACGAGGACGTATGTTAAAGATATGACGATGACTTCACATCAGGACGTTCATGTCCCCTGTACCTGTTGGAGAAAGTACATGCGGAGGCTTTGTGGATGGATCTGTGTGTTGAAATAAGTGTCAAAATGACATCCATCTCGGGATCGTATCTGAACTGTTTCTAGAAGATAATATGGAGTAAGTGTCAGGATGACATTCGTCCTTGGATCGTACCTGAACCGTTTCTAGATGAGAATCTGGAGTAAGTGTCAGGATGACATCCGTCTTTGGATCGTACCTGAACCGTTTCTAGATGATAATCTGCTTTATTCAGAATGTTTCCGTAGGGGAAGGGAAACTCTGTAATCCGCTTGTATGGCTCTATATTTATAGAGGAGAATGAGGAGACAAGAAAGCATGGAAAGAATCTCCCTCATAATGTTGTGTTTTAAGACCATGATCAAAATTTGAAAAAAATGCCATATTTGATAATTTTATGCCATTTTCATATGTGGATGAACCTGGACATATTTGAAGGGTTATTGCACGAAATCAATTGACATAAACCAACATAAAACTTTCCCAAAATGGATTCACATCAAAATTTACATTATTTCTATTATTTATTTATTTAATTCTGAATTTTAATGAATAAAATATCAAAACAAATAGCATAAATAGTAGAAAAATGTATGGGTGGGCTTAGAGGTCGTGGACCATGTTAGGAATGAGTTTCAAACTTGAAAAGATAGGCCCATTTGGAAAAAAATCCAAGTTTGGTCAATATTTGCTTCATGCATTTTTTCAAAAATTGGCCAACTTTGACAATGCACATCTCTCTCAATTTTAACCCTATGAGGGTGTTCTTGTACTTTTTAGAAATCTTAGGATGTCCCCTAAGCAACCTCTTTGGTTTCATCTCAATTGGATCTTCCATGTTCATGTAATAAGCTTTGACCCAAAACGTGTTTTTGTTGACTTTTGAAAAGGACCTATAATGTCTGAATTTATATCTTTTCATGAGTGCATTTTTTGAACTTTAGGGTTGATGATGAGTTGTAGGTAATTGGATTCTCTTAAAAATGAGCCTTGGATGAGAAATTTATGATAAAGTATAAGAAAGTTACGTCTGGTCAAAGTTTGGTTGACTTTTCCTATATGAACCCTAATTTAGCAACTTTTGAGTTTTGATGAATTAGGAGCATTCCTTGAGGAATCATGATCAACCCTTGATCAAATGATGTATATAACTTCAAAATGTTGATGTTGACCAAAAATATTAAAGTTTGACTGTATGTGGGTCACAATTGACTTTTGACCTAGTATAATTGATTTTCAGGCATTTGAGCAGTTGACTGAGCAAACTTCTTGTGCAAGGCATGAAACTTGGCATGGATGATCTTGAGGAAATATTAGGGCAATGGAAACCACTTAGGACCCTTGGAAACTCAAACATCTTGATGAGGAGTGAAACCCTAGTTTGAGGCTTATTGTCTTAGGAGGAAGATTTGTCTGGTCAATCCTTAGGCATCCCTGGGCAAGTTGAGGACCTCTAGGAGTATGTTTTGAGTAAAATGAGAGGGAAAATTTAGGGGTACAACAACAACGAAGTCGGCTAATGCTTGGGTTTAAGAACTTTCCTACTCTCATACTACACATCAAACTCCAAAATCTCTAGGGACCATTTCAGCATTCAACCGACCATTTCTTCTCGACCTAGGAGCTGTCTCATGGGTTGTTTTATTCGTACAATGATTGTGTGAAACAGGAAGTAATATATAAGTCTCTTCGCCATGTTAATGAGGGCTGAGGGAACTTTTTCAATTTGTTGATATCTGACTTCGAGGCCTTGTAATGCTTTGCTAGTAAAATATATTAGTTTTTGCCCGTTCGGTGTTTCGCGGACGACAGTCGTGCTCACGACCTCGATGGAGATGGCTAGATAAAGGAACAAAGTTCCCCCACTTTCTGGCCTGATAACACGGGCAGTTGTGATAGGGCTTGCTTGAGGTGGAAGAGGGATTGCTTGCACTCCTCAGTCTACTCGAAAGCCGATTCTTTATGCAAGAGTTGAAAAAATGGGAGTGCATGTTGTGTAGGCTTCGCCATGAAGTGGGAAAGAGAGGTGAGCATGCCGTTCAGGACTTGTATGGATTTTTGAGTTGGGCATTGGAAGCTTAGAGAATGCTCGGCCTTAGTTGGGGTTATCTTTGATTCCCTATTCGGTAAGATAGAAACTAAGGAATTTGCCCGCTTTGACCCCGAATATGCATTTCTTCGGATTGAATCTCATTTTGCATTGCCTTGCTCGAGCAAAAATTCTTTTGAGGTCAGCAGCATGGTCAATTTTCGTTCATTTGATGACCATGTCGTCCATGTATACCTCGAGCATGTCCCTGATGTCACTGTAGAAGACTTTGTTCTTCATCCGCTGGTATGTTTCCCCTGTGTTTTTTAGGCTGAAGGGAATTATGTTGTAGTAGTAATTGCCCGACCCGGTCATGAAGGCGGTGCAATATGTAGCAACCGGTTTTTTAATCAAGAGTCGCCATTATTAGTTTTTATCCTAGGGAAGGGAACCTAACAGAAAACCCTAATTTATGGACAGAGATTCTAGGTTCTGGACTCAATTGGACGAAAGGAATGTGTTAGGCACCTTTCATTTACCTTGTTCACAAGGACATTAGCCCTAGGTTTAGGTTTGGGGTAATCTGGGTTTTAAGTTTTAATTAGCAAGACTCGCCACGATTTTTGATCGTATGCCTACGTATCCTCTTATGAGGAATCAAAGTCCCAGTTCGTAGTTCGTATGGGTTGGTGTTTTTTAGGGGTTTGCAAACATATTTTGAATCACCTCGCACTCGGTCAGGAGTAGTGATTGTAGAGATTTTGACTGAATGCACAGTAAGTCAAAACTAGTTTGAAACCCTTTTTCAAAAAATAGTTGATTAATTTAGTTTATTGCGAAAATAGAATTTGTTGTTTTTTGCGTGTTTTTTAATCGTATTAACTTCAAAATGTCTTGATTAATGCATGATTAAAATATTTAATGCAAATAATACAAGAGAATAGTATATTCATGAGTTTTTTTTGAGTAAAATATAATTTAAATGATGATATTTATATATAATATAAAAAATAATATTAATACTAATAATATGCAAATTAATAATAATAATAATAATAATTAAGAATAATAATAATTACTAAATAATAGAAAAGAAAAATAAAATATAAAAATTAGAATTAAAAAATAGAAAAAAGATAGTTAGACAGGGGGTGTATTTTCAATTAACAAGTAGAATAAAGGGGGTCTGTTTAAGAAACTGACTGGGCCCAAGAATAGTTCAGACCAGGGGGTGCATTTGGCTTTTCGTTATAGCAACTTAGCAGAATGGGGGTGTTAAAAGAAACGGGCCAGGCCCAATAAGCGTTTGCAAGGGTTGGCCGTGTAATCTAGTGTGGTGAGGGCGTATGATTCATCGTGATGACTTGGCCTTACGGCCTTCAGATCAAAATCATAGGGGAAAAATTGGAGGACCATATTAGTTAGGGTAGGCGCGCATACATGTGATTGAAACGAATTACATTTGTTTAACACATTTTAATTTTGTTTTGCTTACAGTTTCCAAGCCTCTTTCTCTCTTGCTATACATAACCCCTTCCTCTTTCTCTCCCTCAAACCCTAACACCAAACCCCCCCTGGCGGCGCTCAAACCTAATACCTCCCCAACTGTGAACTCAACCTTCACCATCCCCAAATCATGATAGTAGCAAAATGCAGAAACAAAAAATAAAGCTAAGTTTCGTTTACTCCTTTTGAACGATTTCTGATCCTGACTTCCTTGAACCTTCTGACACTAATCTCCTTTTTTTCTTGGGTTCTGCAGGTTTATGAATGTGGTGACGGTGAATGATTGAAGACGGCGGTGGATGTGGAAGCGGTGGCGGCGTCCAAAGGTGATTAAGGTTTCCGATTTGGAAACTATAATCACTTTTGTTCTGGATCTTCAACAACAATTGAGTAATCTTCAAGCTCTTCTTGCTTCTGTATCACGACCGACCTCCTTTATTTCAAGCTTCTTCCTCGTTCTCCTTTGCGGTTTTTTATGTTCTCTTTGTTTTCAGTTTTCCGACCCCCTTTCTGTATATTTCTCTTTTAGTTTATATAGGTTTATTTTCTTAGGGTTTTTAGATTTCCGTTAGAAATTGTTTTGATTTAGGGATTAAAGATTGTAATTGGTTGAATATTGATTGTTGTAAATTTTTTCTGATTTACTGTTATTATGGAGATTTGAGTTCTGTTACTGTGATAGAACTTCCGTGATATATTCCTTGGAAGATTGTGTAAGATTATTTTTTTTCTAGATTTATATTTGATTTGCAGATTGTGTTTTTAGATTTGGTTTGCTGCAATTTAATTCATTGATTTTTCAGCTGTAATTCTTGATTCTGTTTATTAGATAAGGATTTGATTCATTTTAATTGTGTGAAGATATTTGATTTGGTTTCATGTTAATCTGCACAGTACCTGTTAAAACGTGCACGATAGGGGTCAACTTCTGAAGTTTTTGTCATGTGTTTTTTGTTCTTCCTTAGGCCTACAATATCGTTGCTGAACTGGGACTAGATAGTTTAATTCAAATCCACAGCAAAACCTTTAATTAAAATGTTCAAAAGGACTTAATCACCAACATGACGCCAGAAAATACTACTTGCTATACTCTAAAGAATTTTTTTTAATAATGATAACAACTTTAGTAATTTTCTTTTAATTACAGCAAGGACATTTTAACCAACAAAAATTCAATTTTAAATGCATCAAGTTTTCTTCTAAACAATATTATTTACTTTTATATATATATATATATATATATATATATATATATATATATATATATATATATATATATATATATATATATATATATATATAAACTACTTCTTTTTAAAAACAATACTCTTTTTTTCAACACATCAAATGGGCCAACCCAATAGACTTAATTATTGATCAATACACCCCTTTTTTTTACTTACTTAAAAAACAATTAAATGTCTCTACTAAATTCAATTATCATTAGTAATTTTTAATTCTAATAATAATAACTATTTAGTAGTTATTATTATGAGATAAATTTATGCCCTTGATTCGCATGGGCCATCGGCCAACATGCTACGCGAATGGGTTTACGAATGCACGAGTCTTTCTGCCTTACAAAGTCCCGTTTTCGCTAGTTAACAATATACCCCCTAGTCTTGGGTAAAGATGGGCCATCAGATACTGATGTACCATCTTTAATTGAATATTTCTTCTATTTAAATCTCAAAAAATACAATTATCTAAGTAGGACAAATTTAAGGTACGACAACTGCCCCTATTCAATTATCTTTCAGTCGAATAGCGTGAGAAAACTCGAGTCTTGCGCATTCTGATTGGAGGTTTATTGAATACTTGAAGTATCCTAAAATTTGTCTGAAAAACATAAGGTTACACTGATATAGCATACCCTTACAAGTCTCAAGGAAGTAGGCAAAACTGATGATGTATTGCTTACCAGGGTTTGATAACGAGGCAAATGGCACAATTCTGTATGTCTTGGCTTATTCACCCATTTTGAGGGTGAGTATAGCAATGATTGATAATGCATGACTGCTTGAAGATTGAGGCCATGGGCTACGTCCGAGAATCGCTGCATGATGTCTGAGGCGATGTTTTAAGCATGAATACATTGCGGCTCAGAGGCTATGTATTTGAGTCTAAAGAACGCATTGCGGCTTATAGGCAATATGTTGATTTGGATGATACATTGCGGCTTAGAGGCAATGTGTTTGAGTTTGAAGAACGCATTACGGCTTAGAGGCAATGTGTTGGTTTAAAGAACGCATTGCGGCTTAGAGGCAATGTGTTGGTTTGGATGATACATTGCGGCTTAGAGGCAATATGTTGAGTTTGGATAATACATTGCGGCTTAGAGGCAATGTGCTTAGTTTGTGAATACATTGCGGCTTAGAGGAAATGTGTCAAGTTTTGTTTTCTTTTGAGCATCGCAGCATGAAGTCTGAGACGATGATCGATGTTTAAGGAATAACGAAATATACATTGCTGCAAGAAGTCTGATGCAATGGATACAAGTTTTGTTTTTCATCGTGGCATGAAGTCTGAGACGATGATCGGTGTTTATGGAATGAAAGAAGGTGTTACTGCTTGAAGTCTAATGCAATGAGTTTGGTTTGCGAATCGCTGCATGAAGTCTGATGTGATAAGTTGAATTTTTTTTGAACATCGTGGCATGGAGTCTGAGACGATGGTCTGGAACTTGGCATAACGAAATACATTGCTGCATGAAGTCTGAGGCAATGGATTAGGTTTGCAAATCATTGCGTGAAGTCTGATGTGATAAGCTAAATTTGTTGTTTCGAACATTGTTGCATGAAGTCTGAGATGATGGTCTGAAATTTTGGAATACACTTCTGCATGAAGTGTGAGGCAATGGGTCAGGTTTGCAAATCACTGCGTGAAGTCTGATGTGATAAGCTAAATTTGTTGCTTCGAACATCGTTGCATGAAGTCTGAGACGATGGTCTGAGTTTGGGTAGTGCACTTCGACTTAGAGGCAATGTGCTGATTTGGATAATATATTGCGGCTTAGAGGCAATATACTGAGTTTCGGGAATACATTGCGGCTTAGAGGCAACGTAATGGGTTTTTGCAAATACGTTGCGACTTAGAGGCAACATATGGAGTTTAGAGGATATATTGCGGCTTAGAAGCAATATACTGAGTCTTGACGATGCATTGTGGCTTAGGGGAAACGTACGGAGTGTTGAGAATCCACCGCGACTTAGGGGAAATGTAATGGGTCTTTGAGAAGATGCTGTAACTTAGAGGCAACATAATGAGTTTTGAAGATATGCTGCGGCTTAGAAGCAACATAATGGGTTTTGAAGATATGTTGCGGCTTAGAGGCAACATACTGAGTTTGTAAGGAGCTCATCATTGTAGGAAGACTTAGGTGATGGGTTGAATGTGTCACGACATGAAGGCTGAGGCGACGGGTCAAATTGTAGGAAAAGTATTTTGTTGGCTGACCCTTAGATAACTAAATCTAGGGTGAGGCTGTTTGTCTGTTTGCTCTGTGATACATGTGTATGCGTGCGTATTGAATGTTGTATGTATGCGACATATATGATATTTTTCATTGATATGGAACCCTGGATGTATTGAATATTGAAATGTATATGGTATGTATGCTTGATATATGCAAAATGTGTGCATGTATGAAATGCGCGTAAGATGCACGTATGCCTTGAAATGTTATGAAGACTATCTCTGGCATTCTCTCCTTTAAACCCTTGGCTCAGAGTTACCAACTCCCGGCGTTATATGTCGTGTCGTTGTAGCATTGTTGAACTTGAACGCGGCAGACAATGTTAGCAAAAGTTGAGCATTGATTTTGTATTGCAGGCGTAAACATAGGCGTAGACGTATATGTAGATGTAGTAATGGCCTATGCGTAGATTTGTATGCAGGCGTAGATGTATGTATGTGGTCTCTGTAAGTGCGGGCGTAAGCGTAGACATGTGTAGAATTGGCAGGAGTACGCATGTGCGGACATAGACTTTGTGTCTCAAGCGTAGGCATAGGCACTGACATGGACGTATACTTTGCATAGGGACGCATAGATGTAGGCATAGACTTGGTAATGTTGAGTGTAAGCATAGGCGCAGATGCAGACGTAGACTTTTTGCATCGTGAGCATAGATATGCATCGATACAGGTGTAGACATGTGTATAGTTTTGAAAGACGCAGGAGTAGCCATGCACATGGATGTAGACGCAGATTTTATTTTGATATCTTTCTGACCAAAGTAGTTTTTTTTAATGTTTTGTCAAATGCTTTTATTTTTTTAATTCCCCGCAATGATTTCAAGACAATATTCACAAGTAATAATCGTAGTATTTTGTAAACAAGTCTGAGAAAATACAAACATGATTCAACAGATATAACGAAAACAAATGTTTTATTGATATGCCTCAGAGTGGGCGAGAATACAAGATGCAATTCCTAGAAAGAGGTCATTACAGAAAGTCTTAAAATAGTAAATGGAAATGAAAAAATAATAATCGCTACTATTGTTTCCCCATATCTTTTGATGATCTTATCTCCCTTGCCTCTGAGTTTTATGATTCTAATCTATCCTTCCCTTCGTGGTTCGTAGTCGTAGCTCTCAGATCGCAGTATTTTTGTCCTTTACTTCTTTGTATTAAATCCCTAACTTTTACCTGGATTGCCCTTTCGGGTTTTCAATCCGTCGGGATAAATTTTTTTATGTGCCCCTAATTTTTTCCTGGATCTCCCTTTAGGGTTTTCGATCCACCGGGACGCTCCTTTTTTTGCCTAAGTCCCACCTTTTAAAGATTCGATCTTAGCGAGCTTTTTGTACATAGTATTTTTTGACTGCGTCCGAGTTGGTTAGATGCGGCAGTTCTTCCCCATCAATTATTGTGAGGATGAGACCACCTCCAGACAATATTGTTTTGACTATGAATGGACCTTCGTAGTTGGGTGTCCATTTACCACGTGAATCAAGGCAAGGTAGTAGAATCTTTTTGAGCATACGATCCCCTTCTTTGAATATTTGAGGGTGTACCTTCTTATCGAAGGACCTCTTCATTCTCTTTTGATGTAATTGACTATGACATAAAGCCGTTAATCGTTTTTCTTCAATGAGGTTGAGTTGGTCGAGTCGAGCCTGTACCTATTCTGCTTCTTCTAGTTTTGTTTCCCTCAGGACTCAGAGTGATGGTATCTCAATTTCCACCAGGAGTACTGCCTCCATGCCGTATACAAGTGAGAAGGGAGTCACGCCTGTTGATGTGCGTACAGAAGTGCGATAGCTGTGTAGGGTGAATGGGAGCATTTCGTGCCAATATTTGTATGTCCTCTCCATTTTCTGGATGATTTTATTAATATCTTTGTTGGCTGCTTCGACGACCCCGTTCGTGTTTGGTCTATATGGTGAAGAATTATGATGCTCGATTTTGAAGTCATCGCATAATTCCTTCATCATCTTGCTGTTTAAATTAGACTCGTTATCTGTAATTACCCAGCTTGGGACACCATATCTGCATAGGATATTCTATTTGATAAAGCGTGTAACCACCTGACTTGTTACGTTGGCGTAGGATGATGCTTCTACCCATTTGGTAAAGTAGTCGATGGCTACCAATATAAAGTGGTGTCCGTTGGATGCTTTCGGCTCGATCATACCAATCATATCAATTCCCCACATCGAAAATGGCCAAGGGGAGCTCATGATGTTCAGAGGAGTCGGTGGCACATTTATCCTATCAGCGTAGATCTGACACTTATGACATGTCTTTGTGTAGTGATAGCAATCAACTTCCATTATTAACCAGTAATACCCTGCTCGCAAAATCTTTCTAGCCATGGCGTGCCCGTTTGTATGAGTCTCGAAGGTGACTTCGTGGATTTCTCTCATGCGTGTATCTGCTTCTTGCTTTTCCACACATTTGAGTAGTACCATGTCATAATTTCTTTTGTATACCACTCCATTACTTAGAAAGAATTTGGAAGCTAACCTGCGCAAGGTTTGCTTGTCAATGATAGAGGCATTTTCTGGGTACTCGTGCCCTTCCAAGTACTTCTTGATGTCATAAAACCAAGGCTTATTGTCTGGTCCTTCCTCAATAGCAAGGCAGTGTGCAGGTTCTTCGAAATGTCTAATCGTAATACATGGTTGGTGAATCGGCCAAGTCACTTTGAACATAGCTGATAGGGTTGCCAGAGCGTCTGCCATTTGATTTTCTTCTCGTGGGATAAGACTGAAAGTGATTTCTATAAATTCTGCAGCTAACTTTAAAACATGATCCCGATACGAAATCATTTTAGGGTGTTTAGTATCCCATTCTCCATTAACCTGATATATGACTAACGTAGAATCCCCGAACACTTCCAAGTGTTTTATTCTTAAATCGATGGCAGCTTCTAACCCTAGTATACAGGCTTCGTATTCAGCGATGTTGTTGGTGCAATCAAAACATAACTTGGTGGTGTAGGGGTGGTGGTGATTCTTGGGAGATGTTAACATTGCCCCTACACTGTGACCTAGTGCGTTTGAAGCCTCGTCGAACGTGAGTGTCCACCGTGCCCCTGGCTCAGGCCCTTCATAAGGTCCTGGTATTTCGTAGTCAGCTATAAATATGACATCCTCATCGGGAAAGTCGAACTTCATGGGCTGATACTCTAATAGCGGTTGGTGAGCTAGATGATCAGCTAGTACACTACCTTTGATGGATTTCTGTGTGACATATTGGATGTCATATTCTGATAGTAACATCTGCCATCGTGCAATTCTTCCGGTGAGAGCTGGCTTTTTGAACATATATTTTAGAGGATCCATTCTTGCTATTAGCCATGTAGTGTGGGTTAACATATACTGTCTCAACCTCTTGGTAGCCCGAGCCAATGTGCAACAAGTTTTCTCAAGGAGTGAGTACCTGGTTTCGCAGTTAGTGAATTTCTTATTGAGGTGATAGATTGCATGCTCATTTCTACCGGTTTCATCCTGCTGTCCAAAACATAACCCATTGACCCTTCGAGCACTGTCAAGTACATGATGAGTGGCCTTCCAGGGACTGGTGGTATTAAGACTGGTGGCTCTTGCAGATACTGTTTTATTGTTTCGAAAGCAATTTGACACTCGTCATTCCATACTACTGTTTGATCCTTCCGTAATAACTTGAATATTGGTTCGCATGTAGCTGCTAGATGCGATATGAACCTTGAGATGTAGTTCAATCACCCTAAGAAACCACTTACTTCTTTTTATGTCCTTGGAGCGGGCATCTCTTGTATAGCTTTTACTTTGTCTGGATCTACCTCGATGCCTCGTTGGCTTATGATAACACCTAATAACTTGCCTGATCTGACGCCAAATGTGCATTTATTCGGGTTCAACCTTAGTCTGAACTTACGTAGCTGCTCAAATAACTTTTGCATATGTATGATATGTTCCCCCTTCGTATAGGATTTTGCAATCATATCATCGACGTATACTTCAACCTCCTTGTGGATCATATCATGGAATAACGTGACCATTGCCCTCTGATAAGTTGCCCCTGCGTTCTTGAGACTGAATGGCATTACTTTGTAGCAGAAATTTCCCCAAGGCGTCATGAAGGTAGTCTTTTCCATGTCCTCAGGCACCATTTTGATTTGATTATAGCCCGAGAAACCGTCCATAAATGAGAATACCGAGGCTTGAGCTGTATTGTCCACTAGGACGTCTATGTGAGGTAAGGAAAAATCATCTTTGGGGGTTGCCTTGTTTAGGTCTCGATAATCTACGCACATGCGTACTTTGCCATCCTTCTTGGGTACTGGTACATTGTTAACTATCTAGGGTGGATAGTCTACCACTGCTAAGAACCCTGTGTCAAATTGTTTGAGAACCTTTTCTCTGATTTTGCTGGACATATCTGGATAGGTTCTTCTGAGTTTTTGCCTGACTGGAGAACAACCTTCTTTGAGAGGTAATCTATGCACCACGATGTCTGTATCTAACCCTGGCATGTTCCTGTAGGACCAAGCGAATATATCCACATACTCGTGTAATAACTTGATTAGACTGTCTTTGACGCTCTGTTCCAACATTACCCCCAACTTGATTTCTTTTGGATCTCCTTCCGTGCCCAGGTTAATGGTCTCAATAGGCTCTTGATATGGTCGTATGCTGTTAGCCTTTCGCTCTATTTCTCTCACCATTTCCTCGGAGAGTTCAAGATCTTCGTCATCTTCCTCTTCGACTTGGTGGATAGGAACATCAAAATCGTATCGGGTCGTACATGGATCTTCACATTTATCATGTTTTGGTGCATATTTTAGCGTTTGGAATTTGAAAATGTATATGCAAAGAAAGTATTGCCATTTTTATATTTAGTAGATAAATGCAAAAGAAGGACAAGGATCTTAATTGAAAACAGAATATAACTTTATTAATTATAAATATTGTCTGAAATAAGAAAAAAGAAAACCCTTACAAGCAACCCCTATGCCTCAGGTTTGACATAGGTTCTTTCAAAACAAGAAATATTACTTAGAAAAGAAAGATATCTCGGGAATCTCCACAACAGTCCATCCTTTAAGCTCTTCTCCTGGGGCGCCCTCTCTGATGAAGTTGGTTGCCATTTTAGTATTGGTTTTGCTTGATATCATTGCCACGTGCCCGCCATGCTCCGTTCCTTTGCTGGCGAACGTCTCCCAGATTGGAGGAAAACATGCTTTGCCTTTCAGAGTAGCCTTTGACGATTCGTAAATCAAACCAAAGCGATTCTTTTTCTCAGGAATTTCTGGGAGCTTTCCACAGTGCTTTGAGGCATCACCTCCCATAGTCATTTGCAGATCTCTCCATGATATCACTTTAGTCTTGTTACACTTCTCAATCGGTAATGTTACCATTGAAGCAATTTCCAAAGCCTGGAATGGGGTAGCTATACAATCTTCGTCGGCACTGATATATCTGTATGATTCAATCTGGCTTACAAAAATGTCTTCTTCGCCGTCAATTATGATCAACTTCCCTTCTACTAGGTACTTTAACTTTTGATGCAGGGTCGAGGTTATTGCCCCTACCGCATGGATCCAAGGTCTCCCTAGTAAACAAGTGTATGTTGGTTTGATGTCCATGACCTGAAAAGTGATATTAAAGATATGCGGCCCAATCTTGACTGGAAGGTCCACCTCTCCTAGTACCGAGCTTCGAGAACCTTCAAATGCCTTTACTATCGTAGAACTTGGTCTCATTGTCACGTCGTCTATTGTTAACTTTACGAGACTTGACTTTGGCAACACGTTAAGAGCGGAACCGGTGTCAGTAAGAACCCTGGACAAATGGGTAGTACCTATCTGCATAGTAATATGGAGTGCTTTGTTATAGGCCCGACCCTGTGGCGGTAGTTCATTGTTGCTGAAACCCAGGTAGGATCCGGACGTGAGATTTGCTACGACATTATCAAATTGATTTACCGAAATTTCTTTTGCGACATGAGATGAACTTAACACTTTCATCAAAGAATCCCGATGTGCTTCAGAGTTGATTAGTAACGAGAGTATGGAGATTTTTACCGGAATTTGATGGAGCTGATCCACCACTCTGTAGTCACTCTTTTTAATTATTTTCATAAATTCTTCTGCCTCTTGATCAATAAAGTCTTTGTTCGGAGATTCTGTTTCCTGATTTGTATCAACCACTGCTTTTCCTTTGTCCTTCGTTGGAACCAAATCTGTCTTTTTTGATGGTTTGGCTCCATAGGTTCGCCCACTTCGGGTCATACCACATGTTCCTGCTATGTTCGAAATTACAGGTCCTTGACTTGCAGATGGCCCGCTCTCCTGCTTCACTCCATTGATGTATACGACAGAGTCATAACTCCAAGGTACCGCTTTATTATTCTCGTAAGGGATAGGTGGCGGTCCCTTAATTACCATCGTAACTTTTAGAGTAGTGGGTATTAAGAGGGTCTTCTTAGGTACCCCTCTGGTGACCTCTGCTGATTCTCCCCATGGAATGACTAGAGTCTTCTTGGTAAGGCTTGGAGCTTGGCAATGGATTGCCATTGGCTTTTCCCTTCCGATTGTGGCTACATATTTTTCTTCAGGGTACAGTCCAAATTGGACTATCCCCTGATCCACCATATTTTCCAAAGTTGTTTAAAAATCTTTATTGTGCTCTAACAGGAATCCACATTCGAACAGATATTCCTTCAACAAGTTGATAGGCGTTTCTGCCTTTATGGTTCCCCAAAGTCAGTGAGCACCTCAATTTCATTTATTGTCGGTCCACCATGTGGAGTCATGGGGTTTGACTTGATATTAGGCTTGTCGAAGCTGATGTCTTGAGACTCTAGATGATCCTGAACCTTATGCTTGAAGGCCCAACATTGGTCTATGGTGTGCCTCAGAGAATTTGCATGATACTCACACCTAGCGTCAGCATTGTATCTCTGCGGGAGTGGCCCGACCGGAGGAGCTAAAGGCTTGATTTCCACCAGGGATTCCTTAACCAAGTGTTGTAATAATTGGCTTGGTGGCATGGGCAGTGGATCAAAATTTCTAGGTGGCCTTTTAAACCAGTCTTGCCTTTTTCCTTGCGGGATCACCAATGGTTGTGAGGTCCTTTTGTTGTGAGGCCACAACATTGACTTCTCCCTCCTCCCTTCTTTGGAATTTTGAAGCCGGTCTTTTTGAATCGTAAGGGGTGCTTGATAACCCCCCTGATATATTTCCGCTTTTCAAACCAGTTTCGATTCTTTCACCAATAATCACTAAGTATGAAAATCCTGATGTGACACTCCCCACCATTTTATCATAATAAAACCCTTGTAGGGTTCTGTTGTACCCCAAAATTTGCCCTCCCATATTTCTCAAAACATTTCAAGAAAGATCCTCAAGTTGCTCAAAATAGCCCAAGGGTTGACCAGACAAGCCTTCAAATTAGGGTTTCATGTTGCATCAAGATACTTGAGTCCAAGTGACCCCAAGTGCTCACCAATGTCCTAATATGTTCTCAAGATCATCCATGTCAAGTTTCAAGCTTTGCAGAGGAAGTTTGCTCAGTCAATTGTTCAAAGGTCCAAAAATCGACTGTGTTAGGGAAAAAGTCAACCGTGACCTACATACAGTCAAACTTCAATATTTTTTGTCAACATTATCATTTTGAAGTATATTTAATCATTTGATCAAGGGTTGATCATGATTCATCAAGGATTGCTCACAATTCATCAAGATTCAAAAGTTGCTAAATTAGGGTTTTGTAGGAAAAGTCAACTCAACTTTGACCAAGCATAACTTTCTCATACTTTATGATAAATGACCCATCCAAAGCTCATTTTTAAGAGGATGCAATTCCATCTTCATCTCCCAATATCAAAATATGCACTCACAAGAAGTTATAAATTTGGACATTATAGGTCATTTTGAAAAGTCAACAAAAACACCTTTTTAGTCAAAGCTTCATACTTGAGCATGGAATATCAAATTGAGATGAGAACAAAAGGGTTGGTTAGAGGACATATCAAGCTTTTTAAAGAGTCCAATAACACCTCCAAATAGTAAAAATTGAGGAAGTTATGCATTGTTGAAGTTGACCTTTTTTGCAAAAATTCCCAAAAGTCAACTATCCCCAAAACTTCAAATTTTGCCAAATGGGCCCATTCTTTTTCACTTGTTTTGAGTTGGCATTATAGCCGACGTGCTCTAGCCTTGGCCATGTGTCCATATCATATTTTTATTAATTATTTTGATTTTATTTGAATTAATTTGATTTAAATCAAATAAAATCAAATAAAATCCAAAAGCATTGATAACAAGGATTTGGTGATTGTTTCAGGCTCTAATATCAGCTAGCAAGGCATTCAAATTCGCATCAAGCCATGTGTGCACAAAAATATTGAAAAGAAGCCAATTTTGGAAGGTTGTTAAAGAAGAATCAAATCAAATTCAAAGTCATTTATGGAGAGGGATTTGGACAGAGTTTGCTACCCTAATGCATTGTACAATACATAAGGAGGCGAGGCAGACCAAAATAGGGGTTTGAGATCAAGCTTAGAGAGCAAACAAAATCTGAAAAAATCAAAGAAAAGTGTGAGTTCTAAATCACTCCTAGAGACAGTTTCAAAGCTTGGCAATTGTCTCAATCGTCTCCTGGCAATCTCCACAACCTAAAGTAATCAAAACCAGGCGTTTTCGAGCCCTCCAGTGCACTGTAAGTCGTTCACGGAACCCCTATGTTCTTGAATTCTAAAAGCTTCATTCTTGCATCTATAATGAAAAACAATTGCATATTTTTGATCACTATGATGTTTGCAAGCTTTTGCCAATAGCCAATTTCATTTATCTGGACTGAATCAAAATTCACCATAGCTAGGGTTTCTTGGAGTTTTTTAGGGTTTTTGTTTTCAGGAATAATTGGCCCTAATAATGGGCATGGTTGCACTCAGGGGGATGAGACGACCTCAACCATGGTCTTAGAATCCATTTCCATGGCCTGTACGAGATTTTGGAATGGACATGACTTGTAGTGACGGCCAGCGTCCGTAGGTATAAATGTTGCAGATTTTTAGCTACGAAGGGAGGAAGGAAATGATGAGGTGTCGTCCCACCATATGCTTATTCAAATACCAGCGCGCCTTTTTTTATTTTTGTCCACTATATTTAATTTTCTTTATATTATCATTGTTTTGTATTTTATTAACAATAAGAACCACATGGCCTAGTGGTTGCCACACATGATTTCAGGGTATTAGAGGCTGGAGGTCAGGGGTTCGATCCCTGCCTCCAGCATTTGTTATTTTTCCAAATGTTTTCAGGTAATCTAGTGCATACTCAAGCCAAGCGCCTACCATGGCCATTCACCATCCAACACGCCAGATGGCCAGATGGCCAGATCTGGTGGCCATCATTGAAGGTGTACCCAAGGGCCAAGTCCACGCTTGCATACAGGATCCAAAAAGTCAATCTGGAACAGCATCATTGGGCCAGAATAATTGCTATTCACACCTCAAAATCAGGCCCATTCCTCTATCTTTCTACATTTTATTTATTTTCATTTAATTATTTTTAATTAATCACTAACCAATAAAATAATTTCTTTTTATAAAAAAAATCACAAAAAATATTTTTTTACCCAATGAAATTTCAGAACTTTATTTTTTTTTCATTAATAAATATTAATTAATTAATTAGGTTGATTAATTAGATAACCTTAATTTATTTTGTAAATATTTAAAATTAATTAGAATTAATAGGTTTTAACCCTAATTTAATCACTCTATTTTCTTTCCTAAATTAACAAAAACTCCAAAAATATGTCTTAATATTTTTCATTAATTAATTTATTTAATAATTAATTTAGAATTTAATTTTAGGATTTAATTTCTTTTCTTAAAAATAAAAACAACAAAAAACATTTTCTTTTAAACGGGTCAAAACCCTAATTTCGCATTCGATTTAATTTCCCGCGCGCTTTATTTTCCTTTATTCAATTATTTGTATCTGCTCCCGATTTGTAATAATTAATTAGGATATTTACTTTTACCGCTTTTATTTTATTTTCAAAGGGTTGCTTTTGGCGATGTAAATACCCGACGCCTTGTAATAATTTAGTTTAATTTCCGCACCTTTAATTTTTGCAAATATTTAACTGCTAGATGTTTGGTAATAGGGTTTGCATGACAAGAATGAATGTTTAATCTTAAAACAGTTAGATCACCCTAAACATGTGCAAAGATAAAAATAACTGAAATCAACACACTCACACATGCGCACTCCTAGGGTACACCCCACTTGGTTGCCTTTGTAAACGGTCATTGAGTATAGGCTGTTTTAGAGGTCGCCCTCCTGTCTAAAAGATCATAGTTGCCTCAAAATGGTTGCCTCGGATATCGTTGCCTCGAATAAATGATCTAAGACACTAGGGTTACCACTAAGACGTCCTAAACATTGCTTTAGTGACCGTATGTCCCTCTTTCGAATTGACCCTCAAACTCCAACGATGGTGCTACCCACTCACTAATAGTGGGATAACATTGTCTAAAGGAAATTAGCATAGAACAATTCCTTTTTTGAGTAGGTAGATTAGCTCTTAAGTACTTTCTCTTCCAAAACAAAACTTTTTTCACACTTACACTCCTTTTACAAACAAGTTTTCAAAAACACTTCATTACACTCTTGAAGACAAACGCAAGAGTTAAATCGAAGTTAAAAACAAAAACTTTTTTCAAACCCACAAACACAAAGAAAACAATTTTGAAAACAATGAGCAAGTACCTAAGAGCCCGTGGATAACCACGGATAGAAAGGATGATAATACCTTCCCTTTCTATAATCTACCCCCCGTACTCAGAAAATCTCGAAAAAAGGAATTTTTCTGTGCTTTTTTCCTTTCCTTGTTGGATAAAATAAAAGTCAGTGGCGACTCTTGCTTACCGCGACATTTTGCGAACACAAACGCAAAACGTAAACCAACATTCCAAAAAAAACAGTCAGTTCTCCCACCGTATCACAGAACTGGCGACTCTGATGGGGACATTAATAAGTGGGGTGTACCTTAGGATTAGTTCATATTGTTTTCAATTGTTTGATCTGTTTGCTTTATATTTGTGGGCTTTGTATCTGAGTTACTATAGGTCCTAACCCGGATCTGGGGATACCTTTTAGGTAAGTAGCAATAGACTGTGAGGGAACTGTACGACGTAGACTGATACGGTCGAAGCAGTAGCTACGTTGGTGTGACACATTAGTTGGTACCGATATCCCTTGTGGCGGAACAAGGAGAATATGGGGCTGCTAAGGGGTCATTAAGCACCAACTGACCTTAGAACCTATAATTGACCAACTTGGCCATAGAACAGTAGCAGTATGCTACACTCATTGAGACCAAACTCTTGCGATGATTCCGGCTGCAAGAAAAGGTTGCTAAACTGGAATTATGACCGATCGAGGGTGGTAAGTGATATTGAGATCCTCTAGAACCCAGTTACTATTTCTAGGACAGGTTAAACCAACTAAACTGAAAGAGCGTATTACCTAAACTCCATGTCAGCCTGAAATCTAAGGGCTACTGTGTAACTTGTTTGCCCTTACCATGTTTGCTATCTGTGAATACCTGTTGTGATACGGTGGGATAACTGACTTGAGATTTTGCGTTTGTGTTCGCAAATGTTTCGGTTTAGCAAGAGTCGCCACAGACTTTTTATTTTACCCAAAGGAAAGGTCATAAAGCACATGAAAGACCTTTGAGATGTTTTCTTGGGTTCGGGGGGTAGATTATGAAAAGGGAAGGTGCTAGCACCCTTTTCATACATGGTTTTCCATGGGCTCTTAGTTACTTGTTTAGATCACTTGCTTTTGCTTTTCAATTGTTTGAAATGGTGCTTTGTGTGTGGTTTTGAAAATGTTTTGAAAAGAGGCCTTTATTGTGGCAACCTTTGTAATGATTCTTGTTTGAATGTATACAAAGGTGTTTGTCTTTTGAAAAGATGTTTCAATGTTTGAAAGTTTGAAGGTTTGAAAGTTTGAAAGTTTATTTTGGGAAATATTTTGAAATTGTATTGTGATGTGTTTTTGAAAATAGCAAGGATGTTTGCAAGTTTGATCAAGTAACTAGGAGCATCTACCTACCTACTAAAAAGTCTTTCCTACTCATTTTTAACCCTTTGACAGTGTTGTTTTACCATTGCATTTGGTAAACAACCTTGTATTTGGATGTTAAACGGGACAGGCGCGGGTCATCGTATTGACCATGATATCAATGGTGCTAAGTATCTTAGCAACTTTTGAGGGACTAGATCATTTTTGTATAGGCAACCAAGATAGCGTCATCGAGGGACTATGATCTTTTTTTTTTCCTAGATACTCAACATGCATACCATGGCCATTTTAAAGGCAACAAGTGGATGAAACCCTAGGGGTGCATGTGTGCATTGTGTTGTCAATTTACATGCTTTTATGTCTTGTATTAGGTCTAGTTATTTGTTTTGATTTTGGATATTGCATACAAACCCTAATCTCTATCATGGCGTATTTGAAAGCAATAAATGTGTAAAAGTAATCTAAGCTATTACAACATTGATATGGGGAGGGGGATACAATTTTGAATAGGGGATTATTTGCAAGAAATTAAAACCCTAAGATTATTACAACCAAATTGAATTCTTTTGTTCAAATAATAAATAAGCAAATATTTAAATGGACAATTAAATAAATATGCAAAAAAAATTTTTTTTGTATTATTTTTATGTATGTAAAAATAAAATATTTAATGTATCAAAAATAAGAAAAATATTATTTTTATTAAGGGTGGAAACCCTAATTTGTTTTAAGAAAGCATATATATATTATGTATTATTTATTTATGTACAATAAAATGAAAATATATACAAATGTCAAAAAATAAAAATATGTTAGAAAAATACTATTTAAGTATATAAATAATAAAAAATAAAAAAAATATTTTTATTGCAGTATTTACAAGTTTTTTTTAAAGAAAATAAATGTATATATTATTTAATAATTATTTCTATGTCCAAAAAAAATAAATAATAATAAAATAAAATGTGAAAATGTATGAAAATGTTTTTGGTATTTTTAATGTTTAGGAAAAATAAAATAAAGTCAGAAATGAAAAAGAAATAGAAAAATATGCAAAAAATAAACAAATGGGCTGAGGGGTGCAAATAGCAAGTCAGGGGGTGTCAAAAGCATGGAGAAACCAAGTCCAGCCCACTTGCTTCATCTTCAACCTCTGATCAAACAAAAAACGCGCGTTCCTTGTTCAAATCTGGAAATCTTGCATACGTGCTCTAAAGCAAAAACTCATAACACAAAAGTTATAGCATTTTTCAACATGATTCCAACCATGTAAAGAACTTAATCTAACTCTCAAAGACCAGAGAGAATTTCTCTGACCCTAATTTCTAACCTAACTTTTTCAGAAATTTCATCAATCAAATTCTCCCAACTCAGTTAACTTAAATAAAATCTATGCATATGTACAACTTAAGGGCAATGAGTACTACATTTTTTATTCACAAACCTAAGCTTAATGATTCCTAAATAAAGAGATAGAAAGTTGGAAAATACCTGCTTCAGTTGAACACGAGTATGGCAATGTAGGGATTTTCAATGAGGCCTAAGATGCTTGTGAGCTTGTCTGAACTTCCTCTGACCTTCCCCAATGCTTAGTTGGCTTTGTACTTGCTTGAATAAGCTTGTAGAAGTCAACCTGTACAAACAGAATTCAGAAATGGTGAAGGGTGTAAATGGAGTTACAGTCACTGGCCAATGGTTGGGAGAGCTTAGATGGGTTATATGGAGTGTGTTGGAAGAGGTTTGAGGCAAAATGCACGAGTAGTTTTTGCTTTGGATGACAAACTGCAGAAGTTACCCTGTTTTGCAAGTTTTTGGTGTTTTGATGTTCAAGGGTGTTTGAGGAATGAATAGCTCGTGTTTCTGGCTCAATGTGATATGCCAAAACTATTTGGAATGGTTACAAGAGTTGGTTTTATCAGATTACCAAGTTATGTGGTTTTTGCAAGGTTTCTTGGTTTTTAAGCAAAAATGAGAAGTGACTATGCAAAGGCTTATACCATCTAGCTCAGGGTCTGTACAGAGTTGGTATACTTTTCCCTATCTTTGTGGACTTTGTTTGCTGTGAAATAAAGGTCCAATTCTCAAGAGAAACAAAAATGCATAAAGTTGTGCTTTATGAAAATAACATAGTTGCCTTTTTGCCAAAAATGGATTAAACCCTTGTGTAATCCTCTAAAGCTCAGAACAATGCTTCTAACCAAAGTGTTTGCATTCAATTTTTGAGTGTGGAAGGGTTTAGATACCTGTAAACAAGTACAAACAAGGCTGGATAGAAATTGCAACTTGTAGCATAGTGAAAAATGCCATGGATCAAAGTGACATTTTGCCAAATTCAAACCTTCGATTCTCCCTAACCATAAATTATTTTGGAGAGTTATTGGACATTTTGGAAATATTGTAACATTCTCTACAATCCATCTTTGAAATTAATTTTGAGATTCCAAGTGGAACTATGTGAAAAATTTCCATGAAGATAGGTCAAAATCTTGCCTAAACTAGGGCAAAATTTCACTAAGTTAGAAAGTTTTTGGACCCTTATTCCAAAAACCATAACTTGATATCCAATCATCTTTTGGGAAAACTTTGTGAATAAAAGTTGTAGATTTTGTGGAGGACTACAACTTTCATTTTGGAAGTTTTGGTTGAATCCAATTGCATCATGGTGAAAATGTTGGACAAAGTTGGGAAAAAATAAGAAAATTTCATAACTTAGAAAAATTCTAAGTTATGAAATTTTTTCAATCTTAAACCCTAATTTGCAAAATTAAGTTTCTTGATGAACAAGTTTCATGTTTTGACACATCTTAATGAAAAATGACCCTTGGCACTTGATTTTGACCAAAAAGTCAAAGTTTGACTTTTTAGTGTATAGTTGATTTTTGATCAGTTGACTAGAAATTTCATCTGTCAATCCAATGCTTTTGAGATCTTTTGAACCTTGTGATTAGGTCAAGATGATTTCATTGAGTCCTTGAATCCATGCTTGAACCCAATTTGCCATTGTCCAGGTGAAAAAAATCAGAAATTGCCCTTCTACAGTCAAAAGCCTCAAAATGACCATTTTGCCCTTTTGATGATCTGATCAAATTTCTTGAGGAGTTGTGGTCCAAACATGATCAAATGGTCCATATGAGTCTATAATGTTGATGTGGATAAACAATTATGAGTTTTGACTGTAAATTGGTCACAGTTGACTCTTTCCCCAATACAGCTGATTTCTAGGTCAACTGTCCAATTGGCTAGGCAAAAATTTGATTCAAAGCTTGAAACTTGAAATGGGAAATCTTATAAGTTCAACATGAAGTATGAAAGTCACTTTGAGCATTGGAAGTCCAAAAATCCCTGTGCAAACTCAAACCCTAATTTCAGGTCATCAGTGCAAGGAGATATCTTGAGCAGAGCAAACCCTAGCTTGGTCTTGAGTTCAAAGAGTCTTGTGAGGGGAAATCTTGATAAAATAAGAGGGAAAATTTTGGGGTACAACAGCTGCCCCTGTTCAATCTTCTTGAACTTGAAGAGTTAGATTGGCGAGTTTGCCTTTCGTGACTCGAAGGTAAAAGAGGATTGGACACTAGAGTGCCCGTAAATTTGTGCTCGTCAAAACGTGGTTGAAGGAATGGGCTTAAAGATGCAATTTGGTGATGATAGAATCTTGCTGGAGATGGGCTTAAAGATGCCATCCAAGAAGTGTCAATCGCATAAGAGATTCTTTTGTGAGAACTTGCATACCCGTTGTTGAGGAGGATCATGCCGGGGAATGCTGGTCTCTATCGTGGTAGAAATAAAATTTTAGGAGCTTCAGTCGTCCGTTATTCTACTGGGGAATCATCTCTTGGTTTGAAGAGGTGAAAATGCACTTCCATCTAGTCGTGCTCCAGGCTCTTCAGTGACTTACTGGGGGGATGAGATCAGACTTGATATCTGGTCGTTCTCCAGGCTTCACAATTTCTCAATTCTTATCTGGTCGTGCTCCAGGCTTTAGAAGGAATTAAGCTGTTATCCGGTCGCCTCCGAGCTTCAACTTGAATTTAAGGCATACTAATATTTGGTTGACTCCAAACTTATTAGTAATTAGCCAAGTAAACTACTATTTAGTCAAAATCTAAGCTTCACAGTGCACCTCACTGTTATCTAGTCAAAATCCAGGCTTCACAGTCTTATATTGCTATCTGGTCAAAATCCAGGCTTCACGATACCTTACTTCCTATCTGGTCAACATCCAGGCTTCAGAAGGAAATTGAATGGTTATCTGGTCGCTTCTGGGCTTCCCTTTGATTTTGGGGTCTACTAATATCCGGTTGAATCCGGGCTTCAAAGTAATTGGCCGAGTAAACTGTTATTTGGTCAAAATCCAAGCTTCACAGTGTACCTTACTGTTATCTGGTCAAAATCCAGGATTCACAGTCTTGTATTGCTATCTAGTCAAAATCCAGGCTTCACAAAAACTTGCTGGGGACTCAACTATTTTCCGGTTGATCTCCGGGCTTCAGTATGATCAAGATATTATCCGGTCGAATCCGGGCTTCATAATTTTGAACTAGAACAGGAATCTGAGCATTGATTTGAATAAGTGATAGAATAGTATCCATATCTGGAGCATCTCTAAGCTGTATTTGAGCTTTGAATATTTGTTAAAGATAGCTGCTAATCTCATCCTGAAAAGGGTAAAATGTTAGCTGAAACACCAAGTTATGTTGCATGAAATGCATGATGCAATATATGTGTTTTATCAATGTTTATGATTTATGAATGTAATATATGTGCATGTAAGCTGATTAGCTGTCTTGCTGAGGAAAATAAATCCTTGATAACTGGAGATAATAAAATCTTTGACTGCTGTCGGGGGAGATAAATCCTTGACTGCTGCTGTGGATAGAAAATCCTTGGCAACTCGCGGGGATTATCAAAACTTTGACAACTTCTGTAGGAATATGAGAATCCTTCACGACTTTCTTGGGGATATAGGGATTCTTCAAGTCCTTTGAAGTTGGAACATGATAGACATTCCGTTGTAAGAATAATGACGAGTGCTGCTTGAGAAACCTGCTTGGAGAGTCCCGAGAAACTTGATGACTGTGGCTGGGGATTGAGAATCTTCAATCTGTTGGGAAATAACTCTGTGGGGAGAAAGTTTATTCTGTTGGAGAGTTTTCAAGAGCTTGGGTTGTATGCCAATTTATTGAGGAATTATCCGAAGCTGTTGTCTGGTTCGCTGCCAGGTTCTAAGATAACTTGCAGGGGAGTTTTCTGGTTTTAAGACATACCTCTGGGGAATTGGAGGAAACTGGATGGTCTTCCACCGGGGTTTAAGGGTTGAAGTTTTGGACTTCATTGGGGAAGAAAGTTCTTTCTTTGTTGAGGGTCTGTAGTTCAAAGTTTTTGGCTCCACTGGGGATTGGGAGTTTGGAAACTTAGTTCTGGTGGGGATTTTGAATTTTAACTCCGCGGGGGGCATGTATTTCAAGGCTTTGGCTCCACTGGGGACCTCGATGATGTACTGCAGGGGATTTCACTTGGAATAGCCTAAAGACGTTTTCCTATCCTTTCAACATATCAGTAATTATTCTTTCACATTTCGTTTTATTTATAAACAGTGATTATATTCAAATGCATATGCTTATTTAATAAATCATTGGACGTTTTCAAATAAAACACAAGTGTAAAAAATAAAGAAAAGGCAAATACTTTTCTGCACTTTGAAGTATCTTTGTATTAACTTTGTGTAAGTATTTTGTACAAAGGAGACAGACATCCTAGTAAGAGAATGTTGTCATAAAAAAAATGAGAAAATTTTATACAAAGAAAGGTGGCTATGTGTAAAAATTCCACGGGGTTCCCATTCTGCTATAGCCTTCGTAACTCTGAACATCTGGTCCATTTTTTGCTTCGTCCGACGATGATTGAGTTGATCAGAAACCTGGAGTTTGTCTGTGAAGAGATTGTCCTTAAAGTGATCCGACGAGACATAGTCATACGCTTTAATTCCCTAACTTTTGCCTGGACCGCCCTTCCGGGTTTTCAGTCCACCGGGAAACCCTTTTTTCCCCAATTCTCCCTTTCGGGTTTTCAACTTTCCGGGTGTACAAATTTTTTATTTATCCCTAACTTTTGCCTGAACCACCCTTTCGGGTTTTCGATTCACCGGGATGCCCATTTTTGCCCAAGTCGCCCTTTATGGTTTTCAACTTGTCGGGTCGTTTATGCGTAGTATCTTTTGACTATGTCTGCATTCGCAGGGTGCGGAAGGTCGTCGCCATCCATGGTGGTTAATATCATTGCCCCACCAGAAAAGATGTTTTTGATCACAAACGGTCCTTCGTAGGTAGGAGTCCATTTGCCCCTGGGATCACTTTGCGGCAAGATGATCTGCTTGATTACAAGATCCCTGACTTGATATATCTGGCATCTGACTTTCTTGTTGAATACCTTGATCATTCGTTTCTGATACGCCTGACCATGGCAAACAGCAATAATTCACTTCTCGTCAATCAAGTTAAGTTGATCAAGCCGGGTCTGAATCCAATCGTCTTCACTCAAACCAACATCCTTCATGATTCTTAAGGAGGGAATCTGAACCTCGATAGGTAAAACAACTTCCATGCCGTATACCAAATAATAAGGTGTTGCCCCAATTGATGTACGTGCCGTGGTACGGTACCCATGCAGAGCAAACGGTAACATCTCATGCTAGTTCTTGTAGGTGACTATCATTTTTTGTATGATCTTCTTGATATTTTTGTTCGCAGCTTCGACAACACCGTTCATCTTTGGCCGATAGGGAGATGAATTGTGATGTTGAATCTTGAACTGCTCACACATAGCGGTGATCATAGTATTGTTCAAATTTGTACCGTTGTCAGTGATAATCCTGTCGGGGATAGCATACCGGCAAATGAGGTTCTGCTTGATGAAGCGAGCAACCACATTCTTTGTAACGGAGGCGAAGGAAGCTGCTTCGACCCACTTGGTAAAGTAGTCAATGGCTACCAGGATGAAACGATGTCCATTAGATGCTGTAGGCTTGATCTCTCCAATCATGTCGATTCCCCACATAGCGAATGGCCAAGGAGCTGTTAGGACATTGAGAGGAACTGGAGGAATATGTACCTTGTCAGCGTAGATTTGGCATTTTTGACAAGTACGGGAATGTTGATGACAGTCAGCTTCCATGGTAGACCAGTAATAGCCTGCCCGTAGAATCTTCTTAGCCATCGTATGTCCGCTTGAGTGGGTGCCGAAGGTACCATTGTATAGTTCAGCCATGATTTGCTCAGCTTCAACCTTGTCCACACAACGGAGCAGAATGCAATCATGATTGCGCTTGTATAGGATACCATTGCTTAGGAAGAACTGAGCTGCGAACCTCCTTAAGAACTTTTTGTCATTGACTGAAGCTCCTTCAGGGTATTCTTGTGCTTCGAGATACCTTTTGACGTCATGAAACCAAGGTCGGTCCACTACTTCTTCGGTATTAATCTCGTGACAATGTGCAGGTTCGTCCATCCATTCGATGGTGATTTGGGGAGCCTCATTATCCCAATTAAGTTTAAACATGGAGGACATTGTAGCTAGCACATCTGCTAGCTGATTCTCTTCTCGCGGGAAGTGCTCGAAGGTGATCTGCTCGAAATGTGGTAACAATGTCAGGACATGTTCTTTGTAACGGATGAGGTTAGGGTGTTTAGTATCCCACTCTCCTTTGATTTGACTGACAACCAAAACTGAGTCCCCAAATACAATCAATGATTTGATTCCTAAGTCAACAGCAACCTTGAGACCAAAGATACAAGCTTTATACTCGGCCATGTTGTTGGTGCAGCTGAAGCAGAGTCTGGTGGTGAAAGGTGTATGGCAACCTTCTGTAGAGATAAGTACTACACTGATTCCGTTGCCCAGTGCATTAGAAGCGCCATCAAAGTACAGGGTCCATCGAAATCCTTGTTCAGGTCCGTCATACGGTCTGTTTTCTTTAATGTTGCTCAAAGTCATGATATCCTCATCGGGGAAGTCGAACTTCATGGATTGGTAATCTTCGACAGCTTGATGGGCCAGATGATCGGCTAGCACACTCCCCTTTATGGCTTTTTGGGTCGTGTACTGTATATCATATTCGGTGAGGATCATCTGCCATCTAGCGATTCTTCCAGATAGAGAAGGCTTCTCGAAGATGTATTTGATCGGATCCATCTTAGAGATCAGTAAAGTGGTATGTGCCAACATATACTGCCTTAGCCGGCGAGCAGCCCATACCAAAGCGCATCAAGTTTTCTCGAGTAGTGAGTAGCGAGTCTCACAGTTGGTAAACTTTTTGCTAAGGTAATAAATGGCATGCTCTTTTCGGCCAGACTCATCACGTTGGCCCAATACGCACCCCATTGAATTCTCCAGGACAGTCAGATACATTATAAGCGGTCTTCCTTTGACGGGAGGCATCAAGATAAGAGGTTCTAGCAAATACTCCTTGATTTTATCGAAAGCAACTTGACAGTCATCATTCCATTTAACCACTTGGTCTTTCTTCAACAACTTGAAGATTGGCTTACAGGTAGATGTTAGGTGAGAAATGAACCTTGCAATGTAGTTTAGGCGTCCCAAGAAACCTCTGACCTCCTTCTCAGTGCGAGGGGCAGACATTTCTTGTATAGCTTTGACTTTGTCAGGATCAACCTCGATGCCTTTGTTAGTGATGATGAAACCCAAAAGTTTACCGGACCTGACTCCGAAAGTGCACTTGTTAGGGTTCAGTCTGAGCTTGTACTCTTTTAACCTGACAAACAACTTTTGCAGATGGTTGAGGTGTTCTTCTTCAGTTTGTGAATGGGCTATCATGTCGTCTATATAAACCTCTATCTCATGATGTATCATATCCTGAAACAAATCCACCATGGCGCGTTGATAGGTTGCCCCAACATTCTTCAATCCGAATGGCATTACTTTATAACAGAACATACCCCACTGTGTAACAAAAGTAGTTTTCTCCATGTCTTTAGGGGCCATTTTGATCTGGTTGTACCCTGAAAATCCATCCATGAAAGAAAATACCTTGTGTTGAGCTGTATTGTCAACTAAGATGTCAATGTGCGGTAGTGAAAAGTCATCTTTAGGGCTAGCCCTATTTAAGTCTCTGTAATCCACGCACATTCTCACTTTGCCGTCCTTCTTGGGAACGGGCACAATGTTAGCAACTCATTATGGATAGGAAGTAACAGCAAGAAACCCAGCATTGAACTGCTTCATCACTTCGGCTTTGATCTTTTCAGACATATCGGGCCTCATTCGGCGGACTTTCTGTTTGATTGGTGGATAGTCTTCTCATGCAGGGAGACAGTGAACCACAATATCTGTATCGAGTCCCGGCATGTCTTCATAGGACCAGGAGAAGATCTCAACATATTCATTCAACAGCTGAACTAAACGCTCTTTGACATTTGGCTTTAGGTTGGCACCCACTTTAACCTCTTTTCTGTATTCATCAGAACCCAAGTTGATTGTTTCTAACAACTCCTCATGGGGCAAAATTGCCCTTTCTTCCTGTTGTAGAAGTCTAGCTAACTCTCCCGGCACTTCACAGTCTTCATCACCTTCGTATTCGGCATGATTGACCAGATCTTCAGAGTCACTGAAGGCCATAGGAGAATTGTTACCCATGAAATCCGGAATGGAAGGGTACCTGCATTTTATGAGTGTGTGTGTGTGTAAGGGATAGCCACCTTTAAACAAATAAAATGTTAAAAGAAAGAAAATGAACACAAAAGTTTATATGTGAAAACGTCCATGATTCATTAAAAATGGCATATGAGGATGAAAAATCAAGCCCTTACAAATGGACCTATATGCCTCGGGTAAGGCACAAGGTTAAAAGTGTACGAATTGTTTAGGAATTATTACAAACCAACAGAAATGTTTGAAAGATAAATTACTGCTTGATGAAAGTAATGGGAACAAAATCCTTTGCCTCCCAATTGCATAGTCCTCCTTCAACGGTCGGGAAAATCCAATCTTCAAAGTTGCTCTCATCTTCACCATCCTCCAAAGCATGAACTCCATAATAGGTGATCTTCAATGGTGGCCCTCCAGCCCGGGAGTGGCGCACAGCCTTTTGAACAGAAGCAGTGAAACCCAAGCCGAACTTATCTGTCTTGTAAGGAAAATCTGGCCGCTGACCCCATACTGTGCTTCCTCCTTCCTCAATCACAGCCTTCGCATCTTTAAGGGATGACATCCGGGACACAGGTTTGGAAATGATGGGTACATAAGTCATTGTCTTGGCTGTCGCCACTTCAGGAGAAACTTCTTCAAAGTGCTGAAAGGGGGTCTCGATGAATTCACCATCTAATTCAACATAGCGAAATGAATTAAGATGGCTTATCATATACTCCTCCTCAACATGAACTGTTATAATTTTCCCTTGTACTGGGTATTTGAGCATTTGGTGCAAAGAAGAAGTGACTACCCCAGCATTGTGGATCCAGGGTCTTCCCAACAAGCAAGAGTAGGAGGGCCGGTTGTCCATCACATAAAATATGGAGTTGAAAGTTTCCGTTCCCACTTTAATTGGGATGTCCACCTCCCCGTGGACCATCCGCTTAGAACCATCAAAGGCTCTAACAATGATATTGCCGGGCTTCAAGGTTAAACCTTCACAATCCAATCTGTCCAATGCTTTCTTCGGCAAGACATTTAAAGACGACCCGGTAACAACCAGAACATGAGCTAAAGTAGTCCCTCTGCATTCCACCGAGACATGCAGCACGTCATTATGCTTTCTCCCCTTAGATGTTAAATCGACACTGGAGAAGCCAAGACCGTTGTCGGCTGTTAGGCTAGCTACACACTCCTGGAACTGGTCCGCGGAGGTTTCTTGAGGCACGTGGGCCGTCTTTAAGAATCTGATCAAGGCTTTGGCATGAGCTTCGGAACAGAGCAACAGGGCTAGCATAAATATTTTTGAAGGGGTTTTCCCCAGTTGTTCTACAACGTCATAGTCGCTTTTCTTAATTATTTTTAAAATCTCCTCCATTTCCTTTTGAGTGGTCTCGGGGATGACCAAAGTCTGAGCCCTCGTCCTGACGGGCGCTTCTTGGATCCCCTTACCTTTATCAGCAGCAACAGCAGAGGGTACAACTACGGGAGTAACAATTTCTTCAATAACTGGAGTCCGCACAGATATGTTGACCGACACAGGAGTAACCTTAGGAGCATTTGAGGGTCCGAAGATTTCCCTTGGAGGAGAAATCTCCGGAGAGAAAATTCTTCCACTGCAGATGATTTTACTCATCCCAGCAATATTTCCTATGTCAGGAGTCTCTTCATCGGAACTTTCTTCAACTGATTCAATCTGCTTAACACCGTGGTAGAAGATCTCTCCTCCATAATTCCAAGGTATTGATTTTTTGGACTTGTATGGGATAGGCCCCGACATAGTTATCTTCAGAGGTACAATCTTTGGATCAGATGTAATCTTAACAGGTCTTTTGGAGACCTTGGAAAGACTGGCGGAAATGGTAATTATATCAACATCTTTGACAGGAGACGGTATAACAGGATTTTTCTCAAAGAGGATTTCTTGATTATCCATTAGGCGTTAGATGCCTAACTTCAACAACGGACAGTCGGATTGTAAGGACGAACAAAGGTAGCAATCTTTTTCACAGCCCGGGAAAATCCTGGCTTTCAACAGATTCATCTTGATTATTGGTAATGGGGTCATTAAGTCATCAACAGCAGCAACAAAAAGATCTTCTTCAATAGCATGGGCATTGTGACCATGTTTTGGCATTGGAGCAGAGATCACGTTAGGCTTTTCAGGGGCGTCGAATTCCACCTCTTTAGCATCTATCAAGTCTTGGATCTTATTCATGAGGGCCCAACAATTGTTGGTGTCGTGCCTCACACTATCTGAATGATAGGCACACTTGGCGTTGGCATGGTAAAAAGGAGAAGTTGTATTCGGATTTTGAGGTGCCTCTCTCAAGGTTGTAAGGTTTAACTTCAAGAGATGAGGAAGAACCTGAGTAGGCGTCATGTTTATTTTGGTGAACTGCCTAGCAGGCCTTTCTGCTCTTTGTTGGTTGGTTCTGGGTTGATTGCTTCTAGGCTGATCAGCTGCAGTCTTCTGAATCATTACATCCCCCACCGTTGGCCGACGCTCAACTCTTCCTCGACCTATTTGAGAGTAGACAGCTGATACCTCTTTCTTTTTCGGGAAGGTCTTCTTGATGGCAGCGGAAGCAGATGTATCCTTTTGAATTTTCCCGCTCTTGATTCCGGCTTCAACTTGTTCACCAGTCAAAATTAACTCAGTGAACCCCGCAAACGAACTCCCGATCAAGTGATTAAAGAATGGACCTGACAGGGTCCCCAAAAACATATCCAGAAGCTCTCTCTCAGACAATGGTGGCTGCACCCTTCCAGCCAAGTCCCTCCATTTCTGGGCATACTCCTTAAAGCCTTCATTGGAGACCATACCCATACTCTGTAATTGAGTACGAGTAGGGGCTAAATCCGCATTATATTGATATTGTCTGTAGAAGGCAGCAGCCAAATCCTCCCAATTGTGCACACCAGACCTCTCAAGATGGTAGGACCAATCTAATTGCGTACCCGACAGACTATCTTGAAAAAAGTTGACCCACAGATCCTTATCAGAAGAATGAGGTTAGATCTTTCTAACGTAAGACTGTAGGTGCATCTTTGGGCAAGACAACCCATCATATTTAGAAAATGTGGGCACCTTGAATTTAGGCGGAATCACAATCCCAGCAACCAACCCTAGCTCCTCGAAGTCCAGTCTAGGCACTCTTTGCACCTCCATATCTGCCAGACGCTCTTCCAGATTCTTATACTTGTCATATGCAGGAGGGTATTGCTGCTCTGAGTAGTCTTCATCCTTTTCTCATTCTTCTTCTTCCTCAGACTCGGAGGGCACTACAACTCCCTTTCCCTTTCCTACCCCTTCATCAGATGTTGAGGGGAAATCCAGGACCCTTCTAGCTTGGTTCTCAAATCTTCTTCCCATGGTAGCCACACCAACTCTCTTCTTTTTCTTTTTCTCCCTTTCCTTTTCCTTTTCCAGCAGTGCTTTAAGATCCTCCTGACCCTTTGCCAAGGTCATGAGTAGTTGTTGGAACTGTGAATTCTGCGCTTGCAGGTCTTTGACCGTCTGCTCTATATCCATCTTGCTGAAATAAACAACAGAGAGATAAGGAAACCTGGTGTGAAGACCTATTTATGCATATGATGAATGAAATGCATTCATGTAATGCATTCAAGGATTCAAAAATTCAAATTTGTTGTAAACAAAAAGAACACACGTCATATTAATAAGATAGAATTTGTCAGTACATAAATGCCCCATGGGCAAAATAATACAAAATTCTAAGGTAAAAAGACGTTGCGCATCCTCTTCGGTGCGATGTAGGTGTTGAGAGTCTGCTCTTCGTGGATTTGACGAGTTAGTTCCAAAACATTCTTCTCACTGGCGTAGAATTGGGCTTCAAAAGTATTGTGTTCTCCCTTGAGCTGTATCCAACTCCTTTGTAAATCTTCAAGTGATGTTGGCATGTCAGGATGTAGGAGGGTGTATGGAACCTCTCCTTCCATAAAAAACTCTTTGATCACAGGCAGAATGTAGGGGTAAGGCATCATAAGACTCTGGGCGCGGGTTCGTACCCACTTGAGGTAAGGCTCAAGAGGGATGGAATTCTTGTGTCCCAGTGTCTTACTGTCTACCTTGTTGGGCATCCTCCAAGCTCGGATAAACCTTTGTCGAAGTCCTTGAGTGTCGTTGTCAAAGTCAAAAACCAAGTCTGGAATCAGCATGTCATGAGGGCCATCCCTTCGGGCATACCCAAATTGTCTCAGAGCCAAACAAGGGTTGTAGGTGATGCCTCCCCTAATTCCAAGTAGTGGGACATTAGGGAATTCCCCACAACGATCAATGATGATGACATCTTCTCTGGACCGAGAACACCAATGAACATCTGAATGTGTAAGAGTCATCAATCATTGTGACCACCTCAAGCCTTACTCATTATTTAAGACTGATTGGGGAAGGTGAGAAATAAACCACCTTGCTAGAAGAGGAGTACAACACATGAGAACACCTCTCTTCCTCACTGTTCGTGTGTGAAATGAGTGAAGGATATCCCCAAGCAATGTAGGCACAAGATTCCGGGACATGAAAATCTTGACAGCATTCACATCTATAAGTTGATCAGGGTTTGGGAACTAGACCAACCCATTGATGAGAAGAGCTATAATCTCCTCAAAAGCTTGTAAATCCAATGAATTCCAACATTCTTGAGCTTTCTCAAACAGGAACTTTGCCAAGAAACCCTTGACACCACTTCTGGTTTCCCAATGACCTTTGATATCAGATGGTTGCAAGTGTAAGGCTTGAGCAACATCTTCAGGCTTTGGATCTCTTTCCATACCGTTGTAGGGTAGTTGATGGAGAATAGGAATCCTCAGGAGTTGAGAAAATTCCTCCAAAGTAGGCACTAGTTGGTAATCAGGAAATGTGAAACAGTGGTGTAAGGGGTCAAAGAACTGGAAGAGAACTTTCACCATGTCTTCCTCTGTGTTGGAGTTGACCAAGTTGAGAAGTCTACCATGTCTTTCAGTGAAGGGAGAATTCTATGGAATCTTGGAAGCAAGCTCCTTGAGTAGAGGAGGAATTCTCACAAGGTTGACCTGGATTGTTTTCCTGCGAAGTGATTCCATTACCTACAAAATAGGAACAAAGATGAAAATCCAAACCCTTGAAATGGTTAGTGGATGCATACGATGCTTTATGATGTTCATGATGTATGCACAAGTATATGTACAGACAAATCACGCAAGTTCCTAGTTTCAGGCTTGCATGGGTTTTCAAGGGTAAGTACCCTCTTGAAGTTAGTTGTCTCAACCTGTCCTATAAATAGTAACCGGGTTCTAAGGAGCTCAATATCACTGGATTATTTTCTGTGTTCATTCTTTCACTTTAGCCACTTTACTGGCGACCGAAATATTCCAAGAAAACAACCCTAAATGAGTGTAGTATCTAGTATCTACCAACTTCGGACTGCACCAAAGCCGGTCATCTCACTACCCCTAATAAGGCCAAGATGGTCAAGTAAAGGTTCTAAAAGTCCATTAGTGCTTCATGACATCACTTAGCGGCCCCGTATTCTCTTTGATTGACTCAAAGGCTACCGGTACCCACAAATATGTTGCACTAATATAGCTATTGCTTCAACCATGTCGGTATACCCATCAAGTTTCCACAATGTATTGCTATTTACCTATGAATGCTTCTCAAATCCGGGTAGAGGATTTCAAACCCAAACAATAGAGCCAAATATAAAGCAATCAAAGCAAACAAGGTAAGCATGTAAAGGTGATCTAAACCCTAAGGTAACCCCACTTTTAGAGTACTCCCCAGCAGAGTCGTCAATTCTGTGATATGGTGGGAGAACTGACTTGAGATTTTGCATTTGTGTTCGCAAATGTTTCGGTTTAGCAAGAGTCACCACCAACTTTTTATTTTATCCAAAGGAAAGGTCAAAAAGAACAGGAAAGACCTTTGAGATGTTTTCTTGGGTTCGGGGGGTAGATTATGAAAAGAGAAGGTGCTAGCACCCTTTTCATCCATGGTTTTCCATGGGCTCTTAGTTAATTGTTTAGATCACTTGCTTTTACTTTTCAATTGTTTGAAATGGTGCTTTGTGTGTGGTTTTGAAAATGTTTTGAAAAGAGGCCTTTGTTGTGGCAACCTTTGTAATGATTCTTGTTTGAATGTATACAAAGGTGTTTGTCTTTTGAAAAGATGTTTCAATGTTTGAAAGTTTGAAGGTTTGAAAGTTTGTTTTGGGAAATGTTTTGAAATTGTGTTGTGATGTGTTTTTGAAAATAGCAAGGATGTTTGCAAGTTTGATCAAGTAACTAGGAGCATCTACCTACCTACTCAAAAGTCTTTCCTACTCATTTTTAACCCTTTGACAATGTTGTTTTACCATTGCATTTGGTAAACAACCTTGTATTTGGATGTTAAACGAGACAGACGCGAGTCATCGTATTGACCATGATAGCAATGGTGCTAAGTATCTTAGCAACTTTTGAGGGACTAGATCATTTTTGTATAGGCAACCAAGATAGCGTCATCGAGGGACTATGATCTTTTTTTTTGCCTAGATACTCAACATGCATACCATGGCCATTTTAAAGGCAACAATTGAATGAAAACCTAGGGGTGCATGTGTGCATGTGTTGTCAATTTACATGATTTTATGTCTTGTATTAGGTCTAGCTATTTGTTTTGATTTTGGATATTGCATACAAACCCTAATCTCTATCATGACATATTTGAAAGTAATAAATGCGTAAAAGTAATCTAAGCTATTACAACATTGATATGGGGAGGGGGATACAATTTTGATTAGGGGATTATTTGCAAGAAATTAAAACCCTAAGATTATTACAACCAAATTGAATTCTTTTGTTCAAATAATAAATAAGCAAATATTTAAATGGACAATTAAATAAATATGCAATATATTATAAATATGCAAAAAAATGTTTTTTTGTATTATTTTTATGTATGTAAAAATAAAATATTTAATGTATCAAAAATAAGAAAAATATTATTTTTATTAAGGGTAGAAACCCTAATTTGTTTTAAGAAAGCATATATATATTATGTATTATTTATTTATGTACAATAAAATAAAAATATATACAAATGTCAAAAAATAAAAATATGTTAGAAAATATTATTTAAGTATATAAATAATAAAAAATAAAAAAATAATATTTTTAGTGTAGTATTTACAAGTTTTTTTATTAAGAAAATAAATGTATATATTATTTAATAATTATTTCTATGTCAAAAAAAGTAATAATAAAAATAATAAAATAAAATGTGAAAATGTATGAAAATGTTTTTGGTATTTTTAATGTTTAGGAAAAATAAAATAAAGTCAGAAATGAAAAAGAAATAGAAAAATATGCAAAAAATAAACAAATGGGCTGAGGGGTGCAAATAGCAAGTCAGGGGGTGTCAAAAGCAAGGAGAAACCAAGCCCAACCAACTTGCTTCATCTTCAACCTCTGATCAAACAAAAAACGCGCGTTCCTTGTTCAAATCTAGAAATCCTGCATACGTGCTCTAAAGCAAAAACTCATAACACAAAAGTTATAACATTTTTCAACACGATTCCAACCATGTAAAGAACTTAATCTAACTCTCAAAGACCAGAGAGAATTTCTCTGACCCTAATTTCTAACCTAACTTTTTCAGAAAGTTCATCAATCAAATTCTCCCAACTCAGTTAACTTAAATAAAATCTATGCATATGTACAGCTTAAGGGCAATGAGTACTACATTTTTTATTCACAAACCTAAGCTTAATGATTCCTAAATAGAGAGATAAAAAGTTGGAAAATACCTGCTTCAGTTAAACACGAGTATGGAAATGTAGGGATTTTCAGTGAGGCCTAAGATGCTTATGAGCTTGTCTGAACTTCCTCTGACCTTCCCCAATGCTTAGTTGGCTTTGTACTTGCTTGAATAAGCTTGTAGAAGTCAACCTGAACAAACAGAATTCAGAAATGGTGAAGGGTGTAAATGGAGTTACAGTCACTGGCCAATGGTTGGGAGAGCTTAGGTGGGTTATATGGAGTGTGTTGGAAGAGGTTTGGGGCAAAACGCACGAGTAGTTTTTGCTTTGGATGACAAACTGCAGAAGTTACCCTGTTTTGCAAGTTTTTAGTGTTTTGATGTTCAAGGGTGTTTGAGGACTGGATAGCTCGTGTTTCTGGCTCAATGTGATATGCCAAAACTGTTTGGAATGGTTACAAGAGTTGGTTTTTTCAGATTGCCAAGTTATGTGGTTTTTGCAAGGTTTCTTGGTTTTGAAGCAAAAATGAGAAGTGACTATGCAAAGGCTTGTGCCATCTAGCTCAGGGTCTGTACAAAGTTGGTATACTTTTCCCTATCTTTTTGGACTTTGTTTGCTGTGAAAGAAAGGTCCAATGCTCAAGAGAAACAAAAATGCATAAAGTTGTGCTTTATGAAAATAGCATAGTTGCCTTTTTGCCAAAAATGGATTAAACCCTTGTGTAATCCTCTAAAGCTCAGAACAATGCCTCTAACCAAAGTGTTTGCATTCAAGTTTTGAGTGTGGAAGGGTTTAGATACCTGTAAACAAGTACAAACAAGGCTGGATATAAATTGCAACTTGTAGCATAGTGAAAAATGCCATGGATCAAAGTGACATTTTGCCAAATTCAAACCTTCGATTCTCCCTAACCGTAAATGATTTTGGAGATTTCTTGGACATTTTGGAAATCTTGTAACATGCTATACAATCCATATTTGAAATTAATTTTGAGATTACAATTGGAACTATGTGAAAAATTGCCATGAAGATAGGTCAAAATCCTGCCTAAACTAGGGCAAAATTTCACTAAGTTAGAAAGTTTTTGGACCCTTATTCCAAAATTCATAACTTGAGATCCAAGCATCTTTTGGGAAAACTTTGTGAATAAAAGTTGTAGATTTTGTGGATTAATATAACTTTCATGTTTGAAGTTTTGTTTTAATCCAATTGCATCATGGTGAAAATGTTGGACAAAGTTGGGAAAAATAAGAAAATTTCATAACTTAGAAAAATGCTAAGTTATGAAAATTTTCAATCTTAAACCCTAATTTGAAAAATTAAGTTTCTTGATGAACAAGTTTCATGTTTTGACACATCTTGATGAAAAATTACCCTTGGAACTTGATTTTGACCAAAAAGTCAAAGTTTGACTTTTCAGTGTACAGTTGATTTTTGATCAGTTGACTGGAAATTTCATCTGTCAATCCAATGCTTTTGAGATCTTTTGAACCTTGTGATTAGGTCAAGATGATTACATTGAGTCCTTGAATCCATTCTTGAACCCAATTTTCCATTGTCCAGGTGAAAAAAAAAATCAAAAATTGCCCTTCTACAGTCAAAACCCTAAAAATGACCATTTTGCCCTTTTGATGATCTGATCAAATTTCTTGAGGAGTTGTGGTCCAAACTTGATCAAATGGTCCATATGAGTCTATAATGTTGACATGGATAAAAAATTATGAGTTTTGATTGTAAATTGGTCACAGTTGACTTTTCCCCCAATATAGCTGATTTATAGGTCAACTGTCCAATTGACTGGGCAAAAATTTGATTCAAAGCTTGAAACTTGGTATGGGCAATCTTATAAGTCCAACATGAAGTATGAAAGTAACTTTGAGCATTGGAAGTCCAAAAATCCATGTGCAAACTCAAACCCTAATTTTAGGTCATTAGTGCAAGGAGATATCTTGAGTAGAGCAAACCCTAGCTTGGTCTTGAGTTCAAAGAGTCTTGTAACGGGAAATCTTGATAAAATAAGAGGGAAAATTTTTGGGGTACAACACCTGTGATGTGTTTCTATCATAACATCATGCATCATGTCATTGCATGCATATTGCATTGGACTAACCATTTCAAAGACCAATGGGATTCATCTTTGTTCTGTTTTGCAGATCATGGCATCTATGCGTAGAAACAATATTCGGATCAGCTTTGTACAAATTCCTACTCAACTTAAGGATTTGGTTTCCAAGGTTCCTGACACTTCATCTTTTGACAGAAGACATGGTCACCTCCTAAGTCTAGTCACTTCCAAGCTGGATGAATAGATGATGATCGTCTTATTTCAGTTCTTTGATCCATTGTACCACTGATTTACCTTCCCGGACTACCAGTTGGTCCCTACCTTGGAAGAGTTCTCTGATCTACTTGGTATCTCTATTCTAGAGCAGACCCCGTTTACAGGTTGGGAGATAGCTCTTAGACCAGAGGATGTTGCTGCAGCCCTACATCTGACAAAGGCTGAGGTAATGTCTAATTGGGAGACTCGGAGCGGGACAAAAGGCTTCTTGGCTAAGTTCTTGGTTGATCAGGATAATCAGTTATGGGACAATTTAGACTTTCAGGCGTTTGAAGACATCCTGGCTCTTCTTATTTATGGTCTGGTTCTGTTTCCAAATTCAGATTCCTTTGTTGACGTGAATGCAGTGAAGATTTTCATGTCCTGTAATCCAGTGCCCACTCTCTTGGGTGATATTCTGCACACTCTCTATGCCCGTACTGCTCGGAAATGGGGAAGCCTTATGTGTTGTGCACCATTGCTGGCGAGGTAGTTTATTTCTCACCTCCCCAAATCTGTTTTGAAGAACAAGGAAGGCATGGGTTAGGCCTACAAGATTATGTCCCTTGCTCACATGGACATCATCTGGAGTACTAAAGACATAGAAGAAGTAGCTATCATTGATCACTGTGGGGAATACCCCAATGTTCCATTGTTGGGAATCAGAGGAGGGATCACCTATAATCCTTGTTTGGCCTTACGACAGTTTGGGCGAGCTAGGAGGGACGAACCTCATGAGTTGCTACTTCCAAGCATTGTCTTTGACTTCCAAGGGGGTAGTGAGGGACATCGCCGCAGGTTCATACGAGCTTGGGATAGGGTCAACAGGTCTGATCCACATGAGCTAGGCATGAAGACTTCTCTTCTGATAGAACCATATCTCCGGTGGGTTTGAGCCCGTGCTCAAAAGCTCGAGATGCCGTACGAAGCTGTCTTGCCTGTGATAGTTGAGAATGCTGATGAAGAAGGGGTTCCTCCTACCATCCTCCATCAATACATGCCTATTGACATTGGGGCATTAAAGAGGTCTTAAATCCAAATAAGGGAAGAACGGGATACTTATAGAGAAAAGTATCACGAGCAAGAGCGGAAGATCCTAAAGCTTACAAGGGAGCTGGAGAATGAGAAGGTCCTCAACGATTATGTCAGCACCAACGGAAAACGACCATGGGAGCGCTGATGTCTTTTGTTATTTCTAGTTTTAATTTACTTTTCAGTTTTTCTTTTTGTAACGCCTTAAAGGCATTTGTTGAACATTGAATTCAAGTTTTATCTAATAAAAGTGTGTTTCATTTTGGTTTACGAATTTGAATCTCCAAAGTCTTTGAAATCATATCATACGCATTTCATTCCCATGCACCTCATTACAGGTACCCTTACATGTTTCTCATCTTCTTCGCTGTTTATTTCAGCATATTATGTCTTCTGAAACATCAACTGATCAAGCTATCAAGGCTCTGCAAGCTCAGAACGTCCAGTTCCAGGAAATGTTCATGAACTTGGCCAAGGGTCAGCAAGATCTGAAGACTCTTATCTTAAAGGATAAGAAAAAGAAGACGGTCCTCCTGAATATGGGTCGCAGATTCGGAAACAATTTACAGGAAGATGTTGATTTATCTCACTCACCTGGAGGGGGAGAGAATCAGGAAGAAATGAGGGCTCCTAGCCCCGTGGTTTCTGACAACGAGACTGACTTTGACAAAGACCAGTATCCTCCTGCTGAGGATAGGAGTGATCGGTGGATCTGGAACTGACTGTTTAACGCTGGTTCGCGAAATGTCGCGGAAGCAAGAGTCGCCACCGTCTTTTATTTTCTCCAAATGGAAAGGACAAAAGCACAGAAAAATTCCTTTAAAGAGATTGCTCTCGGTTCGGGAGGTAGGTTATAGAAAGGGAAGGTGTTAGCACCCTTTCTATCCATGGTTATCCATGGGCTCTTAGATACTTGCTCAATGTGTTTTCAAAATTGTTTTGTTTGCTTTTCAATGTGGGTTTAAAAAGTTTCTTTGAAAAGTTTCAGTTCGACTCGTACGTCAGAGTGTTTGAACAATTTGCTTTGAAAGCTTTTGAAAAGTGTCGGTGTGAAGATTTTTGTTTGTTTTGAGATTAGAGCAAGTATCCTTGAGAACCTACCTACCCTAAGGAATTCGTCTGTGTAGATGTCCTTAAAAGTAGTGCCATCCCACCATTGAGAGGTAGGTAGCACCACCGTTGGAGGTGTTCGGGTCAATTCGAGTTTTAGGGACATGGTGATCACCAGAGCAATGGGAAGATACCTTAGAAGCTACCCTCATGCCAGGTTCCCGGATCATGAGGACTTACTAAGACGTCCTCTACTCGACGACCACCTTTCGAGGCAACAGTGAGGCGTACCCTAGGGGTGGTGTGTGCGAATCGTGTGTTGTTTTCAGTTATTCGTCTTGTCATGTTTATTTGTGTTCTACGCTTGATTTTAATTAAGACATTCATTCTTGCATGCTTATTTAACAGTTAAAATATTTGCGGAAAAAAATAAATTCTAAGGCTATTACAAAGGCGCGGGTCCACATCGCCAAAATTAAACCGGACCCGATTTAGCGGAAAGTAAATAAAGCGATAAATAAAAGTGCGAGAAATTTAAATTACAATGCTTTGGGAGAGATACAAAATTAATTAAACGACATAAAATAAAATACGCGAAATTAAAGATTAAAAATATGGGCGTTGGACCCTTTTGCAAAAAATTAAAGTTAATGAAGAATTAAAATTAAAATTAAATGTTTTTGGTATTTTATGTTTTTTTAAGATTTAAGAAAAAAAGGAAAATTAATTAAAATTAAGATGAAATGCTAAACCTAATTCTAGTGTTTTTTAGATTTATTATGAAAATATTGAAATTTGACCTAATTTAAATCTAATATATTTATGTACAAATTTAATTATAGAAAAATAAATAAATAAATAATTATTACTGTAAAAAGGGAAAATATGAAAAGGAATCAAAATTGTTAATTAACCTAATTCTACATTTTTTATATTTATTATGAAAAGAATTAACAATAAACCCTAATTTAAATTAACTAATTTACATGCAAGTTTTTTTTTATGAAAAATAATTAAAATAAATATATATTTTATTTTTGCCTTTTCTGATTTTTAATGGAGTTTTTATATTTTGTAGAAAAAGATAATTAATTAAATTAGAAAACAAAATAACAATTAAAAGATAAAAAAAATAAAAAAAGAAGCAAACCAGGGGGGGGGGGGGTAGCCCCAAATTAGGAGGTATAGACCCAAGAACATTGGCCCATTAAGCATTGGCCTCGTTGGACTTTTTGAATCCTGTATGATGCGTTGACTATGGTTTATAGTACACCTTGAATCCACGCCTTTGATCTAGATTGGATGGACACGTGGGTGCTTGGATCAGGATGGCATATGGTACGTCTCCACAGAAGCGCTGCATGGAATAATGATTGGAAAAATAACATGAGAAATATGTGAGACCTGGGGTTTGAACCCAGGTCATGAGAGTCACAAGCGTGTCCACCTGCCAGCTGAGCTATGAAACCAATTTGATATGTAATATACAAATAAATAATAAAAAGAGAAAGTAACGCATTAATGAAATTTTGGCGCGAGAGTTTGAACGGACCAATCACTCCCTGACACGGTATCGTCTTCTTCGTTCTATTTTGTTTTTTCTGAAAACAAGAACTTTCAGCCACGGTTTTGGATGCGTGGCTTTAGACAGGTTTCAAGAAAATAGCGATTAGGCTATCCTTGAACATAAATTCATCGCGACTATTGGGATTTCTTCGTCCAGTTGAGCTGAGTGCAATGGTGTGAGTCTGGATTCATGATTTTGCTTCGTTTGAGAAGCCCTAATTTTGAATCCTGAAAACCCTAATATCCAAACATGGTAGATTCGCGTATGGCTTATGAAAACTCAATTAAACATATCAGTTAGCTTGGAAACTTCATATTAAACAAGAATTCACAAATAAAAATGCAAAAGAATGTATGAATTATGATATAGGATTTCAAAAGTTTCTCTGTACAGGGAAGGTCCTTGTTACCGATTCTTTGCGCTTGGATGGATGTTTGGAGCTGGAATTGCTTCAGGGGGCCTTGAGGAAGCCTTTGAAACAAGAATTAGGACCTGAATGAATCTCTAACCACGTTTTCAGAATTGCCTTTTTTGACCAAATTTTCAAGTTTTTATATTGATCTTATGCGCAGCTTTTTGATGTCATGGCCATTAGGGTTGATTCCTGATCATATAGTGAAGGCATTAGGTTAACAAAATTGCACAAAATCTCATGAATTCAATGTTTTGCATATTTGATTTTGTAAGATCTTTTTGAAATCTTTTCCATGTGAAATTTGTGTCAATCATGCTCCAATCACACCAAAACTTTCCACTTTTGTATTTACACGAAATATTGAGTCCAAACCTGCATAAAAAGATTTGTTTTCATTAGGTTTGTATTTTTTGTGCATTTTATTTAATTAAAATGAATTATAAATGATAAATAATCCAAATAAATAAATAAAAATGGAGAAAAACTTCCTTTTGGGCCTAATGGTCGTGCATAGGCTTGGCATGAAGAAACTTGGAAGAAAAATGGGCCCATTAGCATTTTTGGATCATTTGAACCATTGTTGACTTTTCAAAATTCCCAAAAATTTCCCAACTTCCACAAGGCATAACTTGCTCAATTTTTAAGCTTTTCACATGTTCTTGGACATTTTGGAAATGTCTTTGAGTCCTTTAACCAATGCCTTTGGTCCCATGTGATTTTGATTCACCAATCTCAAGTTATGGTCTTTGACTTAAAGTCCCTTTTTGTTGACTTTTGAAAATGACCTATAATGTTGAAATTGATAACTTTTTGTGAGAGCATTTCTTGGACTTGGAATATGAAGATGAGTTGTAGGAAATGTCTTTATCTTCAAAATGAGCTTTGGATGGAATTTTTCTGATAATCCATGTGAAAGTTATGCCCTGGTCAATTTCAGTTGACTTTTTCAGCTGTCCAAATATAGTAACTTTTGCATCTTTGATGATTTCTGAGCCAAATTTTGAGAATCATGATCAAGCATTGATCAAATGATGTTTGTGGCTTCAAAATGATATGTTGACCAAAAATTTGAACTTTTGACTGTCAAATGACCATTTTGCCCCTACAGTTGACTGTAGTGTAATCTAGGGTTTTGACTGTGCTATTTTGAGCTGAATGTCTTGAAACTTGACATGAGGATACTTGACCATATTTGTAGGCATATGAGACTTGATTGGTCCTTTGAAAACTTCCTTTTCTTGATCAGAACTCAAACCCTAGTTTTGACTGTATGGGAAGCTGTTGAGCTGCACAACCCTTGGGGAATTTTGTGACTTGGCTTAGCAATTTCTTGAAGAATATGGGAGGGCAAATTTTGGGGTACAACAGTTGCCCCTGTTCAATCTTCTTAGACCTGAGGATGCAGATTGGCAGACGTGCCTTTCGTAATCCGAGGGTAAAAGACGATTGGACACTAGAGTGCCCAGAAATTTGCGCTCACAAAGTAGCAGTGATGGGGGAATGGGCTTATAGATGCCATTTAGAGATTGCTGGATAGGATGATGGGCTTATAGATGCCATCTGGATGTTGATCGCGTAGGAGATTCCTTAGCGAGAACCTGCATACCTGCAAAAGAGATAACGAGTACCTGACACGTTGCAGGAGCTGGTTTCAGATGCTGGGTATAGATGTGTCCTGACTGGTTACAGGAGCTGAGTCTGGAGCTTCAAACGCCGATGAATGAACCAAGGATGGTTACAGCCTTAGCATGAATGGTAAGAGGACCTTGGGCGACTTTAGCTTCAACAACGCTCGTTGAGAAAATCTTGGCGGGAATTACCATCCTTGCGATATTGGGCAGAGAACCAATATACCATTATAATATGAAGGGAAATCACCTCACTCGCCGTTGGAGAGGGAATCATAGGAAAAGGAATTGTCATCTCACACACCGTCGGAGAGAGAAACATAAGAGACTATTACCTCACACTCATCGTCGGAGAGGGAAACATCTTAAAAGGACTTACTACCTCACACACCGTCGGAGAGGGAACCATGGGAGACTATCACCTCACACTCATCGTCGGAGAGGGAAACATCTTAAAAAGGGATTACTACCTCACACACCGTTGGAGAGGGAACCATAGGGAGAATATCACCTCACACTCATCGTCGGAGAGGGGAACATCTGAAGAAGGTTTTTGTTGATAATGATGTGATGAATGAATCAGGGACGGTCACTACCTCGACAGGACGATGAGAGAACCTTTGGGCGATTACTACCTCAGCGGGACGATGAAGGAATCTTTGACGATTACTACCTCAACGGGACGATGAAGGAATCTTGAATGACTTCTACCTCAATGGGATCATGAAGGAATCTTGGACGATTACTACCTCAGCAGGATGATGAGAGAACCTTTGGGCGATTACTACCTCAGCGGGACGATGAAGGAATCTTTGACGATTACTACCTCAACGGGACGATGAAGGAATCTTGAATGACTTCTACCTCAATGGGATCATGAAGGAATCTTGGACGATTATTACCTCAGCAGGATGATGAAGGAATCTGGGACGATTGCTACTCCAAATATATGATGAAGGAATCTGGGACGATTACTACCTCAGCGGGATGATGAAGGAATCTGGGACGATTACTACCTCAGCGGGATGATGAAGGAATCTGGGACGATTACTACCTCAGCGGGATGATGAAGGAATCTGGGACGATTACTACCTCAGCAGGGTGATGAAGGAATCTGGGACGATTGCTACTCCAAATATATGATGAAGGAATCTGGGACGATTACTACCTCAGCGGGATGATGAAGGAATCTGGGACGATTACTACCTCAGCGGGTAAAGACTTTTATCTGTTGATCGTTCTTTCCTGAAAAAGTGACGAATTAGTTATATGCAATGTCATAATGCATGAATTGCATGATTTTAAGATGTTCTCAAAAATAAATGAGATTGGGGTGATATGATGCGTCTATGCATGCTATAATGATGTATGTGACGTTTTATGAATGTGTTTTTCGTCTAGGAAAGTAAATCCTTGACGGGTGCCGGGAAGTCGTATCCTGGGCTGATGTTGAAGGATAGATTTTGCTTCCGCTGGGGATGATAATTGTAAGAATACCGGCAGGAGAAGATGACTCCGTTGCGGAATGAACTTGGCAAATGGAAGATTCTGCGGGGAGAAAAGATATTCTAGCGACCATGCTGAGAAGCAATACTCTGTGGGAAGAGGGATGCCTTGCTGAATGTTGACAGTAGCTTGCTGAGGATACCCTTGTTGTTGGAAGTGTTGATAGACTTCGCTGGGGATAAGAAAATTGCGTCGACGACGATCTTTCCGTGGTTTTTGGCTGAGGATAACCCAGTTATATCCTGTTAAGGAAATAACTCTTTAAATCAAGCCGGGCGACGCGTTCGTGCCTTGAGAGGGGTAAGCTTCCGTAATTTACTGGGGATAAGCTGACTGCTTGGGGAGATGATTCCAGCTTTCTTTGGGAAACTGGATTGGACTCTCTGGGGAAGTTTTGACATGCTGGGGAAGTGATGCCTTGGAGGATAGAACAATCATACTGCTTAGACCACCCTTTATTGCCCCTGTTTCTTGTGGGGTGCTAATAGTTGTTGGCGGACAAACCTTCTTCTGGTAGACAGATGGCGGGATGCCAGGACATAGTCGTACGCTTTTATCCCTAACTTTTGCCTGGACCGCCCTTTCGGGTTTTCAGTCCACCAGGATACCCATTTTTGCCCAAGCCGCCTTTTCAGGTTTTCGACTTGCCGGGTGTACAGATTTTTTTCATTTCATCCCTTATTTTTGCCCGAACCCTTTTGGTTCGTCGGGAAGCCCTTATTTTTTTCTAGGTATGTCAACCTAGCGGGTCTTTGACTTTGCGTAGTATCTTTTCGACTATGTCCGTTCTTTTAGAATGTAGGGAGTTGCCCCTGGCTGTTTGTGTTGCCATATTACCAGAAGATGTCTGATCGGGCAAGATTTGTTGTCGGGATGCCCCAAGTAACTCAGGCGGAGACTTGCCCCAGGCTGTTTGGTCTTTTGAGGGATTTTCCGAATCTTGATTGGATTGCCCCAGATAATGGGCAATAGCCATGTCCTGCCCCTTGATTGGAAGTACTTTTGTTCATTAGGCATTCATCGTGCGAAGTTCCCTGCTGTTCAAACAAAAAGTCATGTGCAAACAAAGTTATGTTAAAAATGCAAAGCTTATGTCTGTCTCGAAGATTTTGAAAATGCATTCTTTTTTCATAAAACAAGTGAATGTTTGTAAAACGTGATGTCAACTCCGTATTTACCGTAGGCCTTAAGGAGTCAGGATACCTTTGTAACAGTATGCTTTCGAACTAACCCATGCTTCAGCTAGGACTTTTAAGGGTTATAACGTGGCCTGGTTCACGGTTTAAGAAACAAAGGATAAAGGCTCAAATTATTTGTACCCACCCGCTCTTCATGATGTTCTCCAAACCTAAACTCAGTTGATCATACGTTAGACCTTGTTTGAGTCTTTGCTCTGATTTTCCGGTGATGATTCGGATGTTGATAACTTATTTTGAATAGGCAGTCATTCCTTTTTTGTTGAGGGTTTGTAAGACCTCTTTCTTGATTTTTGTTATCCCTTTCTTTTTTGCCTGAACTGTTTTCCTTTTTGGAATTACAGTCAGCGGGATGCCCCAGTTTCATAAGTCCCTTTTCATAGGTTTAGACTTTTTGGGCTTTTCATTTATGAATTTGATGATGACTGCCTGTCCTTTTGATTGTTCTGAACCGTCACTGTTTTTCCGTAAGGATCTCTTTGGTGCCATGCACTTGGATCAACTGAGAGACTACCCTGCCCCAGGTTATGATTAAGGGTTTTGATTTTCGAACATAAAAACTCCTACTTCTTTGGCTCTGATGGGTTGACAAGGGATTATCATCCTTATTACTCCAGTGTTTAGGAATTGAAACAATGCCTGTACCTCATCAGCGGGGTCTGTTCAAAAGCATACTGTAAAGATCGTGGTATCGTTTTCGTCATCCTCCCTCAAGAGGCTCAGAATTAACGAGAGTTGTCATCAGAAAAAATATGAAAACAATTTGCATATAGTGAATGCGAATATATTGATTCAAAATAGACATAAGCGATGCATTAATGTGATAACATTGTTTAACATGAATAAATGTTTGAACAATCAAAGAAAATACAACTTGAATATTTGAAATGAACAAAAGACATTCTCGATGATTCGGTGTAGGATCAGTGTTCAAACTCGACCTCCTTGGCGTCAATCAAATCCTGGATCTTGTTCTTCAAAGTCCAACAGTCGTCGGTGTCATGTCCAGGACTGTCAGAATGGTAGGCACATCTCACACCCGGGTTGTACTTGGGAGAGGAAGTGTCAGGATTTTGAGGAGGATCCTTTAGTGTGATCATTTTCGCCTTCAGCAATTGCTGTAATGCCTGAGACAAAGACATGTTGATGTCAGTATACTTCCTATCTTGATGCTTTATCCTACGCCTATTGCTCTTTCTTGGTTGAACGGGCGTGGGATCAGAAATCTGGATTGCCCCTGCATCATGACGACCCTTTTTACCCTGTATAGTATTGGACTCTTTCTTTCCACTGTGGGGCTTTTTCTGAGTATCAGCAGGTGCGGTTTCTTGAATCTTCCCCGACTTGATACCAGCTTCGATTCTCTCCCCAGTCAAGACAAGATCTGTAAACCCAGCAGCAGAATTCCCAATTAGGTGGTTGAAGAACGGACCAGACAGGGTCCCCAAGAACATGTCGACGAGCTCGCGGTCGGTCAGAGGTGGTTGTACCCTTCCAGCAAGATCCCTCCATTTTTGCGCATATTCTTTAAAACCTTCACCGGATCCTAACGACATACCCTGGAGTTGGGTACGCGTAGGAGCAAGGTCGGCATTATATTGATACTGCTTGTAGAAAGCAGTAGCCAACTCCTCCCAGTTACGAACTTTGGTCCCATCCAGCTGATAGAACCATTCGAGATGAGTCCCTGAAAGACTCTCCTGGAAGAAGTGGATCCATAAACTCTTGTCCACCGTATATGGCTGAATCCTCCGAACATAGGACCTTAGATGCAGCTTGGGGCAAGACGCCCCGTCATACTTAGTAAAGGATGGTGCTTTGAACTTCCGAGGAATAACCACACCAGTTGACAAACCCAAATCTCCAAGATCCAGCCCAGGTACCTGTTGGATCTCCATAGCATTCATCCTATCCTCCAACTGTTTGTACTTGTCCTCAGCCGGAGGGTACTGTTCGTCGTCGAAATCTGTTTCATTGTCAGAGACCTCTGGACTGGGCACCCTTTCCTCTTGATGACTGCTTTTCCCCACAGATGGGGTCGTCCTCTCAGTTTCAATTTGCGGTGTATTCCCAGATCTGCGTCTAGGGCTGAACAAAACAGTCCTCTTCTTCTTCTTGTCCTTCTTCAAGAGCAGAGCCTTCAGATCTTGTTGCCCCTGAGTCAAATTCATGATCAGCTCTTGGAACTGGGCGTTCTGAGCCTGGAGATCCTTGATAGTCTGCTCGGCTGATGATTCAGGATTCATGGCGATCGGCTGAAATAAACAGCGAAGAAGGTAAGTAACCTGCAGAGAAAGGGTACCTGTTATGCAATGAGATGTATGACATGCATGCAATGATTTCAAGGACCTCGCGGGGTAAACAAAGAAACTTATTAGAATTGGGAACTGGCAACTTGATTGAAGGAACTTCCTGTTGTAGAGAGCCCTTCTTCAAGGGTCAAAGGCTCACCATATCCAGTGGGTCATAGCCCCTGACAACCTTGGCTAGAGGAAAATAAATCCTCTTTGCCCCTTGCTGGGATAATTGTTCATCATGACCTGCATCACAAGCCCTTGAGATCCTTGAAATGGGTTAGGATGTATGCAATGATATGATGTCATGCTATGCATGGGGTGATGTAGGTAAACCATGTTATGAGTCCTAATTAAGGACTATAAACAAACCCTGCAAGAAATTCAGTGTACTTTGTTATGAGTCCCAATTAAGGACTATAAACAAAACCTGCAAGAGATCTAGTAAACCTTGTTATGAGTCCCAGTTAAGGACTATAAACAACACCTGCAAGAAATTTGGTAAACCCTGTCATGAGTCCTAGTTAAGGACTATAAACAAGACCTGCAAGAAACTTAGTACCCTGTTATGAGTCCCAATTAAGGACTATAAACAAGACCTGCAAGAAACAAGTGTCAGGTAACAAGTACGCAAGTAGGCAAGTACAAAGGCACACAAGTCACACAAGAGAAACCCTTAGGGTTTAGGCCAGCATGAGGTCTAGGTATTACCCTCTTGAAGCTGGTGGGTTCAACCTGTCCTATCAAAGTAACCGGGTTCTAAGGGTCCCAATATCACGGGATTGCTTTCATTGTTCATCGTTTCGATTTAGCCACTGAACTGGCGACCGAAATATTCCAGGAAAGCAACCCTCAATTGAGTGTAGTATCGAGTATCAACCAACCTCGGACTGCACCAAAGTCAGTTATCTCACTATCCTAAAGAGGCCAAGATGGTTCAATTAAGGTTCCTAAGGTCTGTTGATGCTTCACGACACCACGCGGAGGCCCCGTACTCTCCTTGACTGAACTCAAGGGTTACCGGTACACACCAAAGTGCCACATCAACGTAGCAGACTGCTTCAACCATGTCGGTATACCCCGCACAGCTCCCTCACAGCCTTGTTGCTACTTTCTAAGAAGGTATCCCCAGATCCGGGTTAGGATCTATAGAACTCCTAAGACAGTACCCACAATAATAAAGCAAACAATTCAGACAATTGAAAACACAGTGATCTTGGTCCTAAGGTACACCTCACTTTAAAGATATTCCCCAGCAGAGTCGCCAGTTCAGTGATCGGTGGATCTGGAACTGACTGTTTAACGCTGGTTCGCGAAATGTCGCGGAAGCAAGAGTCGCCACCGTCTTTTATTTTCTCCAAATGGAAAGGACAAAAGCACAGAAAAATTCCTTTAAAGAGATTGCTCTCGGTTCGGGAGGTAGGTTATAGAAAGGGAAGGTGTTAGCACCCTTTCTATCCATGGTTATCCATGGGCTCTTAGATACTTGCTCAATGTGTTTTCAAAATTGTTTTGTTTGCTTTTCAATGTGGGTTTAAAAAGTTTCTTTGAAAAGTTTCAGTTCGACTCGTACGTCAGAGTGTTTGAACAATTTGCTTTGAAAGCTTTTGAAAAGTGTCGGTGTGAAGATTTTTGTTTGTTTTGAGATTAGAGCAAGTATCCTTGAGAACCTACCTACCCTAAGGAATTCGTCTGTGTAGATGTCCTTAAAAGTAGTGCCATCCCACCATTGAGAGGTAGGTAGCACCACCGTTGGAGGTGTTCGGGTCAATTCGAGTTTTAGGGACATGGTGATCACCAGAGCAATGGGAAGATACCTTAGAAGCTACCCTCATGCTAGGTTCCCGGATCATGAGGACTTACTAAGACGTCCTCTACTCGACGACCACCTTTCGAGGCAACAGTGAGGCGTACCCTAGGGGTGGTGTGTGCGAATCGTGTGTTATTTTCAGTTATTCGTCTTGTCATGTTTATTTGTGTTCTACGCTTGATTTTAATTAAGACATTCATTCTTGCATGCTTATTTAACAGTTAAAATATTTGCGGAAAAAAATAAATTCTAAGGCTATTACAAAGGCGCGGGTCCACATCGCCAAAATTAAACCGGACCCGATTTAGCGGAAAGTAAATAAAGCGATAAATAAAAGTGCGAGAAATTTAAATTACAATGCTTTGGGAGAGATACAAAATTAATTAAACGACATAAAATAAAATACGCGAAATTAACGATTAAAAATATGGGCGTTGGACCCTTTTGCAAAAAATTAAAGTTAATGAAGAATTAAAATTAAAATTAAATGTTTTTGGTATTTTATGTTTTTTTAAGATTTAAGAAAAAAAGGAAAATTAATTAAAATTAAGATGAAATGCTAAACCTAATTCTAGTGTTTTTTAGATTTATTATGAAAATATTGAAATTTGACCTAATTTAAATCTAATATATTTATGTACAAATTTAATTATAGAAAAATAAATAAATAAATAATTATTACTGTAAAAAGGGAAAATATGAAAAGGAATCAAAATTGTTAATTAACCTAATTCTACATTTTTTATATTTATTATGAAAAGAATTAACAATAAACCCTAATTTAAATTAACTAATTTACATGCAAGTTTTTTTTTATGAAAAATAATTAAAATAAATATATATTTTATTTTTGCCTTTTCTGATTTTTAATGGAGTTTTTATATTTTGTAGAAAAAGATAATTAATTAAATTAGAAAACAAAATAACAATTAAAAGATAAAAAAAATAAAAAAAGAAGCAAACCAGGGGGGGGGGGGGGGGGGTAGCCCCAAATTAGGAGGTATAGACCCAAGAACATTGGCCCATTAAGCATTGGCCTCGTTGGACTTTTTGAATCCTGTATGATGCGTTGACTATGGTTTATAGTACACCTTGAATCCACGCCTTTGATCTAGATTGGATGGACACGTGGGTGCTTGGATCAGGATGGCATATGGTACGTCTCCACAGAAGCGCTGCATGGAATAATGATTGGAAAAATAACATGAGAAATATGTGAGACCTGGGGTTTGAACCCAGGTCATGAGAGTCACAAGCGTGTCCACCTGCCAGCTGAGCTATGAAACCAATTTGATATATAATATACAAATAAATAATAAAAAGAGAAAGTAACGCATTAATGAAATTTTGGCGCGAGAGTTTGAACGGACCAATCACTCCCTGACACGGTATCGTCTTCTTCGTTCTATTTTGTTTTTTCTGAAAACAAGAACTTTCAGCCACGGTTTTGGATGCGTGGCTTTAGACAGGTTTCAAGAAAATAGCGATTAGGCTATCCTTGAACATAAATTCATCGCGACTATTGGGATTTCTTCGTCCAGTTGAGCTGAGTGCAATGGTGTGAGTCTGGATTCATGATTTTGCTTCGTTTGAGAAGCCCTAATTTTGAATCCTGAAAACCCTAATATCCAAACATGGTAGATTCGCGTATGGCTTATGAAAACTCAATTAAACATATCAGTTAGCTTGGAAACTTCATATTAAACAAGAATTCACAAATAAAAATGCAAAAGAATGTATGAATTATGATATAGGATTTCAAAAGTTTCTCTGTACAGGGAAGGTCCTTGTTACCGATTCTTTGCGCTTGGATGGATGTTTGGAGCTGGAATTGCTTCAGGGGGCCTTGAGGAAGCCTTTGAAACAAGAATTAGGACCTGAATGAATCTCTAACCACGTTTTCAGAATTGCCTTTTTTGACCAAATTTTCAAGTTTTTATATTGATCTTATGCGCAGCTTTTTGATGTCATGGCCATTAGGGTTGATTCCTGATCATATAGTGAAGGCATTAGGTTAACAAAATTGCACAAAATCTCATGAATTCAATGTTTTGCATATTTGATTTTGTAAGATCTTTTTGAAATCTTTTCCATGTGAAATTTGTGTCAATCATGCTCCAATCACACCAAAACTTTCCACTTTTGTATTTACACGAAATATTGAGTCCAAACCTGCATAAAAAGATTTGTTTTCATTAGGTTTGTATTTTTTGTGCATTTTATTTAATTAAAATGAATTATAAATGATAAATAATCCAAATAAATAAATAAAAATGGAGAAAAACTTCCTTTTGGGCCTAATGGTCGTGCATAGGCTTGGCATGAAGAAACTTGGAAGAAAAATGGGCCCATTAGCATTTTTGGATCATTTGAACCATTGTTGACTTTTCAAAATTCCCAAAAATTTCCCAACTTCCACAAGGCATAACTTGCTCAATTTTTAAGCTTTTCACATGTTCTTGGACATTTTGGAAAGGTCTTTGAGTCCTTTAACCAATGCCTTTGGTCCCATGTCATTTTGATTCACCAATCTCAAGTTATGGTCTTTGACTTAAAGTCCCTTTTTGTTGACTTTTGAAAATGACCTATAATGTTGAAATTGATAACTTTTTGTGAGAGCATTTCTTGGACTTGGAATATGAAGATGAGTTGTAGGAAATGTCTTTCTCTTCAAAATGAGCTTTGGATGGAATTTTTCTGATAATCCATGTGAAAGTTATGCCCTGGTCAATTTCAGTTGACTTTTTCAGCTGTCCAAATATAGTAACTTTTGCATCTTTGATGATTTCTGAGCCAAATTTTGAGAATCATGATCAAGCATTGATCAAATGATGTTTGTGGCTTCAAAATGATATGTTGACCAAAAATTTGAACTTTTGACTGTCAAATGACCATTTTGCCCCTACAGTTGACTGTAGTGTAATCTAGGGTTTTGACTGTGCTATTTTGAGCTGAATGTCTTGAAACTTGACATGAGGATACTTGACCATCTTTGTAGGCATATGAGACTTGATTGGGCCTTTGAAAACTTCCTTTTCTTGATCAGAACTCAAACCCTAGTTTTGACTGTATGGGAAGCTGTTGAGCTGCACAACCCTTGGGGAATTTTGTGACTTGGCTTAGCAATTTCTTGAAGAATATGGGAGGGCAAATTTTGGGGTACAACAATAGGTATAAGCAACTCGAAGACCGATTGAGCGCAATGGAGGTCCAGAAAGTGCCTGGTCTGGACTTTGGAGATTTGGGTTTATCATCTGGGGTGGTGATTCCCCACAAGTTTAAAGCACCAGTCTTTTCTAAATACGACGGGGTCTCCTGCCCAAAGCTGCACCTCCGCTTGTATGTTAGAAATATTCAACCATACACTGCCGATAAGAACCTTTGGATCCATTTCTTTCAAGATAGTATTTCAGGGACTCAACTTGAATGGTTCTACCAACTGGAAGGAGCTAGCATCCGTAATTGGGAAGACCTTGCTGCTGCTTTTTACAAGCAGTACCAATACAATGCCGACCTCGCTCCCACGCGTACCCAACTTCAGGGTATGTCTATGGGTGCGAGCAGAGGTTTCAAGGACTACGCTCAGAAGTGGAGGGACCTTGCGGGAAGAGTACAACCCCCTCTGGCTGATAGGGAGTTAGTGGATATGTTTCTCGAGACCTTGTCTGGTCTGTATTTCAACCATCTGATTGGTAGCTCATCGTATGGGTTTACTGAGCTGATTATGACCGGGGAAAGAGTTGAAGCCGGTATCAAGAGCGGTAAAATACAGAAGGGTGCTTCATCAAGTACCGAAAAGAATCCTTTTAAGAAGGAATCCAGCACAGTTTACAGCTCAAAGAGCCATAACCGACCTGAGCATCGCCAATCAGTCAATGCGGTTGTTATATCAAGTCCTGCTGTTGCCCCACAATGCAACAATCAACCAAGAGCCGAGAGGCCACGAAGACAATTCACTCAGCTCCATATGACCCTGTCTCAGATTCTGCCGCAGTTGTTAAAGACCAACTTGGTGATTCCGAAGGAAGCCCCGAAGAATCCCAATACAACATCACCGCTGTACAATCCGAACGCCCGCTGTGCTTTTCACTCTGATAGCCCGGGGCATGATACGAATGACTACTGGGTCTTGAAGAATAAAATACATGATCTGATTGATGCTAAGGAGATTGAGTTCGAAGCGTCTGAAAAGCCTAATGTTATAACTGCTCCCATGCCCAGGCATGGAGTGAATGTCGTAGATGATGACTCATTTGTGACTTCTATAAAAGACATTTCTACTCCATTAATGATTGTGAAGAAGAACCTTCTGTTAGCCGGTTTATTTCCGGGCTGCGGCGAAGGTTGCCATCTATGTTCCGTCCTACCTACTGGTTGCCATCTATTGAAGTCAGGTGTCCAACGCCTGATGGATAATAAAGAAATTCTGTTTGAGAAGACTTTGGTTCCATTGATTCCTTTTGAAGACGTTTCTATAATCACCATTTCCGCCAATTCTTCCAAGGCTTCCTCAAGAAAGCCTGTTAGAATTACATCTGTTCTGAGAATCTCTCCTTTGATCATTACCATTCCTGGACCTATCCCTTACACGTCAGATAAAGCTGTCCCGTGGCACTATGGGGCTGACTTATATTATCACAGGATTAAACAAGATTTGAAGAGTGAAGAGGCTGATACTGACATCGGCAATATTGTTGGATCTAGTAAAGTCACCCGCAGCGGAAGACTTTTCTCCCCTAAGATCTCTCCACCAACTGTTCGGAAACCTGTTGTTATTACACCTGCCAGTACACATGCTACTGTCCCTGTTCGTGTTCCAATCCTTACCCCTTTCGCCGAGTCATCTGACGCTCGGGGCAAAGGGATCACCGGTGAGCCTGCCCGAACGGAGGCACCGAAGAAGATTATTGTTGAAGCCTCTAGACAAGAGATAAAGGAAATTTTGAAGATCATCAAAAAGAGCGACTACAACTTAGTCGAACAGCTGGGGCAAACCCCGTCAAAGATCTCTATGTTGTCTTTGTTGCTATGCTTAGAAGCCCATGCTAAGGCTCTGATTGCTTTCCTGAAAACCGAGCACGTACCCCAGGAAACATCTGCTGACGAGTTCAAAGATTGTATGGCTAGTTTAACTGCTGATAACGGGTTGGGTTTCTTTGACGCCGACTTGACTGCCAAGGGGAAGAATCACAATGACGCTCTGCATGTTTCAATCGAGTGCATGGGCACTACTCTGGCTCACATGTTGGTGGATACTGGGTCTTCGTTGAATGTTTTACCCAAGAAAGAATTAGACCGGTTAGACTGTGAAGGGTTGGTTCTGAAACCAAGCAACATTATGGTTAGGGCCTTTGACGGGTCCAAGAGGATGGTACACGGAGAAGTGAATATTCCGGTTAAGGTTGGTTCTCAGATTTTTGCATCTACATTCTATGTGATGGAAATTCGGCCATCTTATTCTTGTTTGCTGGATCGCCCGTTGATCCATAAAGCTGAGGCAGTAACTTCTACGCTCCACCAAATGCTGAAATACCCAGTGAAGGGGGAAATTGTTACAGTACGAGGGGAAGAGGAGTACATGGTGAGCCACCTCAACTCTTTTTGGTATGTGGAAATGGACGGGGAGTTCATTGAAACCCCGTGTCAACATTTTGAAGAAGTCCCCCAAACGCTGGCGTCGACTGAGACTGTTACTGAAGATCCTCCAATGAAGATGGCTTCCCTCAAGGATGCCCGGGCTGTTGTTGAGAAAGGTGGGTGTGAAAATTGGGGTCAACTCCCTGACTTTGCACATAAGACTAACATGTTTGGTTTGGGTTTCACTACAGAAGCTCAAAAAGCTGTTCGGCGTGCGCGGATCGGAGGACCTCCCCTGTTTATCAGCAATTCAGGAGTGAATGCCATTGAAGATGATGATGAAGAGTCTGAGTTTGACAGTTGGATTTACCCAACTACCGACGACGGATTAAGCAACTGGACGGCAAAGGACTTCGTCCCAATTTATTTTATTACCCAGTAATGAGACTTTTGTTTTGAGTTTGTAATAGACAATTTTTAAAAACTTTACGGCCCGGTGTTTTACCCGAGGCACCGTGGCTTTATTTGTGAGGGCTTTATGTGTCATTGCAATATATCATTAATAAAAGCATTGGACGTTTCTTGCATTTCAAATTTTACGCTCTTTGTTTTTTCCTTTTTATCTTGTAAAACATCTATTTTACACACACTTACATATACAAGTCTACATCCACTCTGGATCCCACTGCTAACGAATCTGCTACTGCCAGTTATAACTTCGAAAGTCCGATCAACTTAGCCGAAGACGAAGGTGAAGATGATTGCGAAGTGCCTAGTGAACTTACTAGACTGTTACTTCAGGAAGAGAGGGCCATACAGCCGCATGAAGAGCTGGTGGAATCAATAAATCTGGGTACAAGGGCAGACAAGAAAGAGGTCAAGATCGGTGCAAATCTGGAGCCTAACATTAAGCAACGGCTGATTCAGATGCTGCGTGACTATGTTGAGATCTTTTCCTGGTCTTATGAAGATATGCCTGGTGTTGTACCCCAAAATTTTCCCTCCCATAATCTTTAAAACATCACCTCAAATGGTTCAAGGTCTACTCAAAGGCTACACAGTCAACCATCCTCCTAAGCCAGTCAAACTAGGGTTTTGGTTCTTGCAAGGAAGTTGAGAATTTGAAGGGCTCAATCAAGTCCCATATGCTCATACACATTGTCAAGCACCTACATGTCAATTTTCAAGGCTCACAAGGTCAAGTTGCACAATCAAAAACCCTAATTGCCTCACAGTCAACTGCAGGGGCAAAATGGTCATTTGGCAGTCAAAAGGAAATTTTTTTGGTCAACATCTTATTTTGAAGCCACAATCATCATTTGATCAAGTATTGATCATGATTCCACAAGAATGGCTCAAAAATCATCAAGATGCAAAAGTTTCTATTTTTGGACAGTTGAAAAGTCAACTGTAACTTGACCAAGGCATAACTTTTTCATGGTTCATCAGAAAAATCCCATCCAATGCTCATCTTGAAGAGGAGGACATTTCCTACAACTCATCTTCACACTCCAAGTCCAAGAAATGCTCTCACAAAAAGTTATCAATTTCAACATTATAGGTCATTTTCAAAAGTCAACAAAAAGGCACTTTAAGTCAAAGATCATAACTTGAGATTGGTAAATCAAAATGACATGGGACCAAAGACATTGGTTAGAGGATTTCAAGACCTTTCCAAAATGTCCAAGAACATGTTCATAGCTTCAAAATTGAGCAAGATATGCGTTGGAGAAGTTGGGAAATTTTTGTGAAATGGACAAAGTCCATTATCCTTGAAAATTCATTTTTGACAAAAGGGGCCCACTTTTTCCACTTGTTTCAGCTTGGCCATGCCTCCCACGTGTCCCACAATTTATTTCAAAATTTAAAATTATTTTTTTCATTTTTATTTAATTTTATTGGATTTAATGCATTTTAAATCTTTTAAAATCAAATAAAAATAAAAAAGGTTAATTAAGGGACATATTTTGCTTTGATTAGCTTTGAATCACCATCATTTACATCCCAAATTCGTACAAGGCCTAAATCAAGCAAGAACTCAAATTTTGGCACAAAAATGGAAAGTGTTTCAATGGAGTTCATGGCATAATCTCAAACATGAATGCATAAGGTTAATGGCCATAATTCTGATTGTTTTTCATTACATAATACATGTGCAAGCTGCCACAAAGAGATTACACGACCTAGGCATCCCAAGAACGGCCAAACACATTTCAAATTTCCAAGAGAAAAAAGCAAAACTGTAAACCTACTTGCAGTACGTTTTAAGCCTCCATTTCAATCAAAACACATTCCTTGCATTGCCAGAAATCTCCAGCAATCAAAATCAAGCCCAAACGCGCAAAGAATCATCCCCATGACACCCCACGGTTTGTCCAATATTTGAAAATCAAAACTCCATTTCCATGCCTTTTTAATTCATTTTTAATACTGCTATGCATTGCTGATGTTATTACCAAGCTTCCTGTATGTTTTAATTTGACTATAAGGCCATAAAATGCAAATCACCATGGGAGACATCTAGGTTTTCCGAAGCTTTCAATTTGGGGTTTCTCACATACGCAAAAATTGGAACCTCAAACTGCCATGTTTGAATTGAGAAGGACAAGGCGAACCAAATGCACGTATCGCGCCTAATTTATGTCTAACGAGGAGCTAATCGCTATTATTTGTAGGCTTGTGTTTTGGGGGGGTTTAAAACCCCCGCTATGTATTTTTACATTATGCAGAAAAGCTTGAAGACGATGGCGTGGCAACCATGCATTGGACCATTCAAAATTCCACGCGCGTTTTTTTGTTTGCTAGCATATAACGTTTTTATTCTATATATTATTTCGTTTCCATTATACTTACAACTAGCACGCGTGGTTCAGTTGGCTGGCAGTATGTTTGGTAAGCGTTGGGACCTGGGTTCGATTCCCAGGTCCCCTATAATTTCCATATTGTTTTTCTCATGGCTTTCCTGTGCAGCGCTCCAAGGAAGGCTCATCAAAAGCCCCATAGATCCAACAAGCCAGGTGTCTTCCAGGCAGATCCAAAGGGCAAAAAGCAGGGAGCACCATAGTCTGGAGTCATGCATGTTGTAGGTGATCCAGGAAAGTCAACGTGGCTTCCTCAATTGGGCCACAATTTCAGTCTTGCACCCTCCTATTTGGCCCACACCCCCTTGGTTTTTACTTCCTTTTTTTTATTTTATTATTTATTTGTTTTTGTCATTTCCTATTATTTTTAACCTTTTTATTTTATTATTAACACAATTAATCAATTAACATTTTCATAAAAAACCGAAAAAATATAATTAACACTTTTATTATTATTATTTTTATTTTGTAAATAAACCATAATTGAATTAGTTTTTAATTAGGCCATTTTAACTTTTTCTTAAAATAACTAAAATAGCTTAGATTTAGGTTAACATTTAATTTTGTTCCTTTTTTATTTTTATTCTATTTCATAAAAACATAAAAAAACAAAATATTTTCTTTTAATTAAATTAAATTAATTAGTTGTTAATTAGCTTCAATTATATTTTAATTATAAAAAAGACCAAAAAATTAACTTCCTTTTCTTAAAAGGGTCAACACCCTTGGACATTCCCGATTAATTTATTCGCGCGCATTTAATTTGTTCGATTATTATGTAATTGCTCCGGACATGTAATAGTAATTAGGACTTTTACCGTTTTTTTATTTTCCGTACTTATTTACCTAAAACGGGTCTTTGTAATCTTTGGCGATGTATAGACCCGCGCCTTGTAATAGCGTAGGATTTACGTTTCTGCAATTTACTTTCCGCACCCCCTTAACTGTTAACTTGTATGAAAGAATGCATGCTAATTAAAAACAAGCGTAGATCACCATGATACATATACAAGATAAAACATAACATGAAAACAACACACAAATTCACACACCACTCTTAGGGTACGCCTCACTGTTGCCTTACCCTCGAAACGTGGTCGTCGAGTATAGGACGTTTTAGTAAGTCCTTATGTCCATAATATGATCCAGTTGCCTCGAAACGGTTGCCTAGGAATTAAAAAGGATCAATGGCATAAGGGTAGCTTCTAAGGTGTCCTACTGTTGCTCTGGTGACCACACTGTCCCTACAAACGAATTGACCCGAACACCTCCAACGGTGGTGCTACCTACCTCTCAATGGTGGGATGGCACTACCTTAAGGACATTTACACAGCTTAATTCCTTAGGGTAGGTAGATGACTCATAGATACTTGCTCTATTCAAAAACAAATCAAAAACTCTTTTCACACCGACACTTTCAAAAAGCTTTCAAAACAATTTTTCAAACACTCTTGAGGACTGATACAAGAGTCGATCTGAAATCTTTAAACGAAACTTTTTCAAACTCACTCACAATTGAAAAGCAAACATTTTGAAAACACAAATGAGCAAGTATCTAAGAGCCCATGGATAACCATGGATAGAAAGGGTGCTAACACCTTCCCTTTCTATAAATCTACCTCCCGAACCGAGAAACATTCTCAAAAGGAATTTTGCTGTGCTTTTGTCCTTTCCATGTTGGAGAAAATAAAAGACGGTGGCGACTCTTGCTTCCGTGACATTTCGCGATCCAGCTAAAAACAGTTAGTTCTAAATCCATCGATCACACCTGGGTTGGATACCGATATTGTGGTTCACCTCCTGCCTACCAAGGAAGACTGTCCTCCAGTGAAACAGAAGGTTCGCCGAATGCGCCCAGAGATGTCTGAGAAAATCAAGGCTGAAGTGATGAAGCAGTTTGACGCCAGTTTTCTAGCAGTTACTTCTTACCCACAGTGGGTGGCCAACGTGGTTCCAGTGCTGAAGAAGGATGGTAAGGTTTGAATGTGTGTTAACTATAGGGATCTGAACATGGCAAGCCCCAAGGATGATTTCCCTCTATCTCATATTGAAGTTTTAGTTGACAACACCGCACAACATAAGGTCTTCTCCTTTATGGATGGTTTCTCTGGTTATAATCAGATTAAGATGGCTCCCGAAGACATGGAGAAGACAACCTTTGTTACTCAATGGGGTACCTTTTGCTACAAAGTCATGCCTTTTGGATTGAAGAATGCTGGGGCAACATATCAGCACACCATGGTCGCTTTGTTCCATGACATGATCCATCATGAGATTAAGGTATACGTCGATGACATGATTGCAAGATCCCAGACTGAAGAAGAAAATCTTGACCACCTTTAGAAGTTATTTGACAGGTTGAGGTTGTACAAGCTGAGGTTAAACCCGAACAAGTGCACCTTCGGGGTGAGATCTGGTAAGCTGTTGGGTTTCGTCGTAAGCGATAAAGGTATTCAAGTGGATTCTGCAAAGGTGAAGGCTATACAGGAGATGCCAGCTCCCCGAATAGAAAAAGAATTCAGAGGCTTTTTGGGACGGTTGAATTACATTGCTCGATTCATTTCACACCTGACTGCTACTTGTGAGCCAATCTTCAAGCTAATGAAGAAAGATCAAGTGGTAAGACGGAATGATGAATGTCAGGCCGCTTTCGAAAGGATCAAAGAATATCTCCAAGAGCCACCCATTCTGATGCCTCCAGTTGAAGGGAGACCTTTGATCTTATACTTGACAGTACTCAACAATTCAATGGGGTGCGTGCTGGGGCAGCATGACGAGTCTGGCCAAAAATAGCATGCTATTTATTACCTTAGCAAAAAGTTTACCGAATGTGAGACCCGATACTCACTGCTCGAGAAAACTTGCTGCGCTTTAGCATGGGCTGCTCGCCGACTGAGACAGTATATGCTGACTCACACTACTCTATTGATATCAAAGATAGATCCAATCAAGTATATCTTCGAGAAGCCTGCCTTGTCCGGAAGAATAGCAAGATGGTAGATGGTCTTGACTGAGATGACATCCAATACACGACCCAAAAGGAAATCAAAGGAAGTGTGTTGGCAGATCATTTGGCACATCAAGCAGTGGATGATTACCAGTCTATGAACTTTGAATTCCCGGATGAGAATATCATGATAGTAACTGACTGTGAAGAACCTGGACCAGATGAAGGACCTGAGGAAGGATCCCGATGGTCTATGTACTTTGATGGAGCTTCGAACGCTTTAGGTAATGGCATTGGCGCTGTGATCATATCTCCTAAAGGCTCTCATACTCCGTTTACTGCCCGACTATATTTCAACTGCACCAACAATATGGCGGAGTATGAAGCGTGCATCATGGGTCTTCGAGCAGCAATTGACCTAAGGATTAAGTTCTTGAGTGTGTTTGGAGATTCCGCTCTCGTGATCAGTCAGATCAAAGGCGAGTGGGATACGAAACACCCAAATCTTATTCCTTACAAAGAGTATGTGTTGACGTTGCTTCTGCACTTCGAAAAGATAAACTTTGAACACTTCCCTAGAGAGGAGAATCAGTTAGCGGACACGCTGGCTACAATGTCTTCTATGTTCAAAGTCAATAGGGACAACGAAGCTCCCCGGATTATCATTGAAAGGTTGGACGAACCTGCACATTGCTGTGACATTGAGACTGAAGAGGTAGTAGATAAACCCTGGTTCCACGAGGTGAAGAGGTATCTTAAAGCTCAGGAGTACGCCGAGGGTGCATCTGTTAATGACAAGAAGTTTCTGAGGAGGTTCGCAGGGAAGTTCTTCATCAGTAATGACATCCTTTACAAGCGTAACCATGATTCGACCTTACTGCGATGTGTGGATAAGAACGAGGCAGAAAGGATTATGGTAGATTTATACGAAGGTACTTTCGGGACTCAATCCAGTGGACACACCATGGCAAAAAAAAATCCTTCGGGCAGGATATTATTGGTCCACAATGGAAGCCGACTGTTATCAGCATTCTCAGACCTATCACAAGTGCCAAGTCTATGTTGATAAGGTGCACATACCTCCAGTTCCTCTGAACGTCTTGACAGCTCCTTGGCCTTTTGCAATGTGGGGCATTGACATGATCGGCGAGATCAGACTTACAGCGTCCAACGGGTATCGTTTCATCCTGGTAGCTATTGATTAATTTACGAAGTGGGTTGAAGCAGCTTCCTTTGCTACTATAACCAAGAACGTCGTGGCACGGTTCATTTGTCACAATCTGATCTGTCGATATGGTGTACTAGAGAGGATCATTACGGACAATGGTATAAATCTCAACAATAAGATGATCACTGAGCTCTGCAAAACAGTTCAAGATACAACATCACAACTCTTCTCCCTATCAGCCGAAGATGAATGAGGCTGTTGAAGCGGCTAATAAGAATATTAAGAAGATTGTGCAGAAGATGACGGTGACATACAAAGACTGGCACGAGATGTTACCATTCGCTCTTCATGGATACCGCACCTCAGCGCAGACGTCAACAGGGGCAACCCCCTATTCCTTGGTTTATGGCATGGAGGCCGTCTTGCCCATTGAAGTTCAGATACCCTCTCTTTGGGTTATGAAGGATGCAGGTTTGAGCAAAGATGACTGGATTCAGACCCGACTTGATCAGCTGAACTTAATCGACGAAAAGAGACTTACTGCTATTTGTCATGGTCAAACTTATCAAAAGCGGATGATCAAGACATTTAACAAGAAAGTTAGACGACAAGAGTATCAAGTCGGGGATCTGGTGATCAAGCGCATCATACTACCTCAAGGTGATCCCAGGGGAAAATGGACCCCTACCTACGAAGGGCCCTTTGTGGTTAAGAACATTTTCTCAGGAGGAGCTATGATTCTAACCACCATGGATGGTGACAACCTTCCTCACCCCATCAATGCAGACATAGTGAAAAAATACTACGCATAATCAACGACCCGCTAGGTTGACTGGCCTAGGCAGAAATAAGGGCTTCCCGGTGAACCAAAAGGGTTCGGACAAAAATAAGGAATGAAAATAAAAAAATCTGTACACCCGGCAAGTCGAAAACCTGAAAAGGCGGCTTGGGCAAAAAAGGGTATCCCGATAGACTGAAAACCCGAAAGGGCGGTTGTTGTACCCCAAAATTTGCCCTCCCATATTCCTCAAGATTTGTCAAGAATGATCCTCAAATTGCTCAAATTAGCTCAAGGGTGTACAGTCAAACCACCTCCTAAGACAGTCAAAATTAGGGTTTTGGTTCTTTCAAGGAATTTGAAGTTCTCAATGGTTCAATAAAGTCTCATAGGCCCATATATGTCCTCAAGCACCCAAATGCCAAGTTTCAAGGTTCACAATGCCAATTTGCACAGTCAAAAGCTCCATTTGATCTATAGTTAACTGCAAGGGCAAAATGGTCATTTTATAGTCAAAAGTCAGAATTTTTGGTCAATATATTATTTTGAGCTCACAATCATCATTTGATCAAGTCTTGATCATGATTCCACAAGGATAGCTCAAGGATCCTCAAGATGCAAAAAGTTACTATTTTTGGACAGCAGAAAGGTCAACTGTATCTTGACTAGGGCATAACTTTTTCATGGTTTATCAGAAAAATCCCATCCAAAGCTCATTTTGAAGAGGATGCAATTTCCTACAATCCATCTACACACTCCAAGTTCAAGAAATGCACTCACAAAAAGTTATCAATTTCCACATTATAGGTCAAATTCAAAAGTCAACAAAAGTACACTTTGAGTCAAAGGCCATAACTTGAGATTGGTAAATCCAAATGACACGGGACCAAAGGAACTGGTTAGAGGACTTCAAGATCTTTCCAAAATGACCAAGAACATGGTCATATGATCAAAATTGAGCAAGTTGTGCATTGGAGAAGTTGGGAAATTTTTATGAATTTGCAAAAGTCAACTTTGCCCAAAACACCTTATTTTTGCTAATGGGCCTCAAATCTCTTCTTGAAACTTCACCCATGGCCTATGCACGACCCACCAAGCTTAATTGGATTTATTTTCTTATTTTTATTGATTAATTGGATTTTTAATTAATATTAATTCATTTAATCAATTTAAATTGTAGGAAAATACAAGATTTGGTTTTTAAATCTTTTTGTGAAGCAAATAGGACCTAAACATGCTGGCAATTTCGTGCACAAGTCAAAGATATCAAAAAATCCAAAATTGGCAACTTTGTTCAATCATGAAAAATCAAAAAGATTTGATTTTCAACCAAGGATTCAAACATCAATGCAATGGATTTTTGCCCAAGTTTTTGACCTAATTCAATTGCCTTATATGTATGCAAGCAAACCCTGACCTAATGGACGTGAAAAAGCTGCAGAAAAACCATAGCCAATTCAAGAAATTTCCAAGAAAATTGAAAACTGATTTTGGCATTCTAGGTTGATTCAAGGGTTTTTGATCATTCAAACACATTGTAGGAGGTTCCAGGAACGTGTTGCAATCAAATTCCAGTACCAAAGCTCAAGGAATCGTTCATTACAGAACCACGGTTTGCAATTCCTATTCAAAATCGTATTGCTTAATTCATGCATATTTGACATGTTTTCTTGATTGTTTTGCATTGCTAGAGGTCATACCAAGCTGATGGAATGGTCTAATTGAATTGAAACGCGCTGAATCCAAAGATGCCATGATCAATTTCTAGGGTTCCTGAGCTTTGAAATCGGGGCTTTCTAAACCCAGAAAAATTGGGACCTGTGAGATATATGAGTGAAATCGTGAGAACAAGACGAACAAGGCCAACCCATCGCGAAATATTTATATATACTGAGCTTCTATTCGCTATTTTTCGTTGCAATGGTTAGTGGGGGTTAAAAACCCCCGCTATCTAATATTCTTTTTGCAGATACAACGAAGAAGATGATGAGGTGTTGATACCTGGTTGGCCAGTTTAAATCTTAGCGCGTTTTTTTCATAATTTCAGCATATTAATTGAGTTTCACATATTATGTTTATTTGCTATTCCTATAATGAATAAACGCGTTAGTTGGATTGGCAAGCAAGTGGGTGTAAAGGCTATTAGGACCTGGGTTCGAATCCAAGGTCCCCCCAAAACCTTGTTGCTTTTATTTTTCAGGCGTTCTTGTGAGGTTTGCCAAAGGAGGTCCATCATACACCTCAGTTATCAACACGCCAAGTGGCTTGCAAGGCGAATCTGATGGTCAGGATTGAAAGACCATCATACTCCCAGTCAACACGCGCCATGGAGAATCATAGAAGTCAAACGGGCTGGAGAGTTATTGGACCATGAAATTCCAAAGAGACCTCCAGAATTGGGCCAATACCCCCCTTCAAGTTCATTCCTTTTCTTTTCTTTTTTTCATTATTTCTTTCATTTAATTATTTTTATAATTATTATTATTACTAACTAAATAATTAACATTTTTTTAATAAAAAATCAAAAAACTAAAAAATAATATTTTTTCTTAACTATAATTAATTTCACTTTATTTTTGTAAATAAATACTAACATGATTAATTTAGTTTTTTTAATTAGGTTAATTTTAATATTTTCACAATAAATAAAATCCATGTAGAATTAGGGTTCTTGACAATTTTAATCTTTTTTTTTATTTTCCTTAACACATAAAAAACTCAAAAAATATTTCTTTTTATTAATTAATTAGTCTAGGTTTAATTTAATTAAATGCAAAATTCATAAAAACTTCTTTCTTTCTCAAAAAGGGTCAAAACCCTAAAAAACTTTCCGATCCAATTTTTCTCGCGCATGTGATTATTTTTGATTCGTGATTATTTTTTATCATATTATGTAACTGCTCCGAGGATGTAATAGCTTAATTAGGACCTTTTTTATCGCTTTCCTTTATTTTTCAAGGGTTTGCTTTTGGCGATGTAAATACCCGACGCCTTGTAATAGTTTAGGTTTATTTCCCGCAACTATTAACTGCTAGGTGTATGTTAACTAGGCTATGCATGACAAGACTTATCTGAAATTAAAATCAATCGTAGCTCACCATAACATGTACAAAGATAACCTAACTGAAACCTGACACACTTGCACATATCACTCCTAGGGTACTCCTCACTCGGTTGCCTCGGAAAACAATGGTCATGTCCCTCGAACGTAGGGATATCTTAGCAAAAGACCCTCAATCTAAAAGTCATCATAAAGATCATGGTCCCTTACTGTTGCCTACGAGAAATGATCTAGTCCCTCGATGTTGCCTTCGAATATATGATGACAGTCCCTTCGAAATGCTAAGGTATCCTTACATGTTGCCTTCAATGACCATAACGTCCCTTAACTCGAATTGACCCGAAAACTCCAACGACGGTGCTACCTACTTCTCAATAGTGGGATAGTACTGTCTAAAGGACATTTACACATCTTAATTTCTTTTGAGTAGGTAGAGGTTCTCAGGTACTTGCTCTTTCAAAACAAAAATACTTTTCGCACTTACACTTTTCAAATAAAAGTTTTCAAACAACACTTCATATACTCTTGAGGACTGATACAAGAGTTAAATCGAAGTTTTCAAACAAAACTTTTTCAAAACCCACAAACACAAGAAAAACATTTTGAAAACATAGTGAGCAAGTACCTAAGAGCCCGTGGATAACCACGGATAGAAAGGGTGCTAACACCTTCCCTTTCTATAATCTACCTCCCGAACCCGAGAAACATCTCGAAAAGGAATTTTGCCGTGCTTTTGTCCTTTCCTTGTTGGAGAAAATAAAAGACGGTGGCGACTCTTGCTTCCGTGAAATTTTGCTAAACGCAAATGCGAACCAGCATTCCAAAACAGTCAGTTCTCATTTCCACCGATCACAGAACTGGCGACTCTGCTGGGGACTTAAATAAGTGAGGTGTACCTTAGGATTAGATCACTTGTGTTTTCAATTGTATTGCTTTGCATGCTTTAACTTTTGTGGGCTTGTATCGGAGTTTTATAGATCCTAACCCGGATCTGGGGGCACCTTTAGAAGTAGCAACAAACTGTGAGGGAACTGTGCGGGGTATACCGACATGGTTGAAGCAGTTGCTACGTTGATGTGGCACTTTGGTGAGTATCAGTAACCCTTGAGTCAAGTCAAGGAGAGTACGGGGCCGCCGCGTGGTGTCGTGAAGCATCAACTGACCTTAGAACCTTACTTGACCATCCTGGACTCTTTAGGGGTAGTGCGATGACCGACTTTGGTGCAGTCCGAAGTTGGTAGATACTTGATACTACACTCATTGAGGGTTGTTTTCTTGGAATATTTTGGTCGCCAGTTAAGTGGCTAAATCAAAACAATGAACACAGAAAACAATCCAATGATATTGAGCTCCTTAGAACCCGGTTACTATTTATAGGACAGGTTTTGAGCCAACTAAACTCAAGAGGGTACGTACCTAAAACTCCATGCCAGCCTAAACTTAAGGCTATATGTGTGACTTGTGTGCCTTCAAATTTGAACTACTTGCACATTCTGGTTATCTAACAACATGAATTCCTTGCAGGTTTTGTTTACAGTCCTTATCCAATAATTTGGACTCATTACAGGGTTTACTCACATCACTTCACGCATTTGCTTAAACGCATATCATACGCATCATAACATCATACCATAGCATTTCCTTAACCATTTCAAGGATCTCAAGGGTTTGTGATGCAGGTCATGATGAACCAAATGTCCAGCAAGGGGCAAAGGGGATTTATTTTCCTCTAACCAAGGTTGTTTGGAGATCAAAACAGCGATAACTTGAGTCAGGGGCTATGACCCACTCGATATGGTGAGCCTTGACTCTTGAAGAAGGACTCTCAGCAACATGAGGTTCCTTCAATCAAGCTACCAGATTCAGATTCTAACAGTTTCTTGTTTACCCCGCGAGATCCTTGAAAACATTGCATACATATACATACATATCATTGCATTACAGGTAACTTATCTTCTTCGCTGTTTATTTCAGCAATCATCATGTCTGCCGAACCTTCCACTGAACAAGCTATCAAGGCCCTCCAGGCCCAGAATGCCCAGTTCCAAGAGTTGGTTATGAGCCTAGCCAAGGGTCAACAGGATTTGAAGACTCTGATTCTGAAAGAGAGGAAGAAGAAGAAGAAGAGGACCGTCTTGTTCAACACTGGACGCAGATTTGGAAATGGACTGCAGAATAAGGTTGAGCTGACTACCTCATCAGTAGGGAGAGATAGTCCACAAGAGAGAAGGGTTCCTAGTCCCGTGGTCTCCGACAACGAGACAGATTATGATTAAGAGCAGTACCCTCCTGCTGAGGATAGGTATAAACAGTTGGAGGACCGCTTGAGCGCCATGGAAATACAGAATGTGCCCGGGTTGGACTTTGGAGACCTAGGCTTATCCTCTGGGGTGGTGATTCCCCATAAGTTCAAGGCACCTGCTTTTGCCAAATATGACGGAGCCTCCTGCCCAAAGCTGCACCTCCGGTCGTATGTAAGGAAGATCCAACCTTACACCGGTGACAAGAATTTGTGGATCCATTTATTTCAGGATAGTCTTTCAAGGACTCAACTCGAATGGTTCTATCAGCTGGATGGGGCCAGTATCCGCAACTAGGAGGATTTGGCTACTGCGTTTTATAAGCAGTATCAATATAATTCCGACCTCACTCCTACGCGTACCCAACTCCAGGGTATGTCACTAGGGACGGGTGAAGGATTTAAGGAGTATGCTAAAAAATGGAGAGACCTTGCCGGAAGGGTGCAGCCACCTTTGACTGATCGTGAGCTGGTTGATATGTTTCTGGGGACCCTGTCTGGTCCGTTCTTCAACCATTTGATTGGAAATTCTTCAGCCGGGTTTACAGACCTTATCTTGACTGGTGAGAGGATTGAAGCTGGCATCAAAAGTGGGAAGATTCAAGAAGAAACACCTGCTGGTACTCAGAAAAAGCCCTATAATGGAAAAAAAGAGTCCAATGATGTGTATGGTAGAAAGAGTCGTCATGATCAACATGTAGGGGCAACCCAGATCTCCGATCCCACGCCTGTTCAACAAAGACAGAGCAATAGGCGTAGGGTAAGATATCAAGAAAGGCAGTATACTAACATCAACGTGCCTTTGTCTCAAGCGTTACAACATTTGCTGAAGTTGAAGCTAATCACGCTAAAGGATCCTCCTCAAAATCCTGATACTTCCTCTTCCAAGTATAACCCGGGTGTGAGATGTCCCTACCATTCTGATAGTCCTGGACATGACACCGACGACTATTGGACTTTGAAGAACAAGATTCAAGACATGATTGATGCCAAGGAGATCAAGTTTGACCCTCCGGAGACCCCAATGTGATCTCTGCTCCTACGCCAAATCATTGAAGGCTTTTGTTTCATTTGAATTTTCAAGTTGTATTTTTCTTTGCTTATTCAAACAAATATCATGTCAAACTCTTTTATTTCATGAATGCATTACACGTGTCTGTCTTGAATTAATCGTTTTCACTATGCTTAAAATTGATTCACATTTCTTTTTTTGTGATGTTCAACTCTTGATTAAAAAATTCTAAGCCTTTGGAGGGAGGATGACGAAAACGATACCACGATCTTTACAGTATGCTTTTGAACAGACCCCGCTGACGATGTACAGGCATTGTTTCAAATCCTAAACAGTGGAGTTATAAGGAAGATAATCCCTCGTCAACCCCTTTGAGCCAAAGAAGTTGGAGTTTTTCTTTTCACAAATTAAAACCCTTAATTATAACCTGGGGCAGGGTAGTTCTCTCAGTTGATCCAGGTGCACAATGAATGGCATCAAAGGAGTCCTTCCAAAACAAAAGACAGTGATGGTTCCCTATAATCGTCAGGACAGGCAGTCGTTATCTTTCAAAACAAAAGCCCAATAAGTCAAAACCTATGAAGGAGACTTACCAAACTGGGGCATCCCGCTGACTGTAATCACAAAAGAAACAGTTCATGCAAAAAGACAGGGATAATAAAATCAAAAAGAAAGAGGTCCTGCAAACTCTTATAAAAATGACTGCCTGTTCAAAATAAATTGTCAGTATCCGAACCATCACCGGAATATCAGAGCAAAGATTCAAACAAGATCTAATGCACGATTAGCTGAGTTTAGGATCGAAGAACATCACGAAGAACGGGTGGGTACAATTAAAATTTGAGCCTTTATCCTTTGTTTCTTAAACCGTGAACCAGGCCATGTTATAACCCTTAAAAGTCCTAGCTGAAGCATGGGTTAGTTCGAAAGCATACTGTTACAAAAGGTATCCTGACTCCTGTAGGGCTTGCTGTAAAATCCTGAGTTGACATCACATTTTACAAAAATTCACATGTTTTATTGAAAGCTGCATTTTCAAAAAACTTCAAGACAGACATAAGATTTGAATTCTTAAAATAACATTGTTTGCATATGGCTATTTGTTCAAACAACAGAGAAATTCGCACGACGAATATCGAGTGAACAAAAGTCTTCTCAATAGAAGGAGTCATCTTAAGCGGAAGAAACACTTCCAATCAAGGGGCACGGCATGATCATTGTCCATCATCTGGGGCAGTCAAGTTAAAATGCAAGGAATCTCTCAAGATGCCAAATAGCCAGGGGAAAATCTCCACCTGAGTCACTTGGGGCATTGGACATGAATTCCAGCCACGAATCTTGCATGATCAGACATCTTCTGGTAGTATGGCGACACAACACTACCGACAGTGACACCTCTCTACACTCTGAGAGCGTGAACATAGTCAAAAAAGTACTACACATAATCAAAGACCCGCTAGGTCGACTGGCCTAGGCAAAAATAAGGGCTTCCCGGCGAACCAAAAGGGTTCAGGCAAAAATAAGGGATGAAAATGAAAAAATCTGTACACCCGGCAAGTCGAAAACCTGAAAAGGCGGCTTGGGCAAAAAAGGGTATCCCGATGGGCTGAAAACCCGAAAGGGCGGTCCAGGCAAAAGTTAGGGATCAAAGCGTACGACTATGTCCCGTCATCTCGTCACCTGCCTACCAGAAGAAGATTTGTCAATCGGCAGTTATCAAGCACCTCCATAGGTACCTTCTCCCACAGAAGCTGGGGCAATAAGAATTGTCCGAACTGTACAAGCTGCTCTGTCCTCCAGGTACAAGGTAGGTTCAGTTGAAGAATATGGCTAAGATACCTTTATTCCCCTCAGAGTAAGACAGTAATGGTAGCTCTCCCCGCTGAGACTTGCAACTATGAACAAATCGGCAATACTCTCCCCAAGCAGAGTTAGCCTACCATCAGCCCTAAAAAGGTTGGGTATCCCCAGCAGGTCTCAATATTCCCCAGCGAGTATACAAGTATTCCTCAATGAGCATCCCCGGCAGTCTTAATATTCGAATGTTCCCCGGCGGAATACAGGATACCCTCAGTGGAACCATTTCCCAGCGCAGTCTAAAAAGCTTCCCCGCCAGAGTTGAATCATCTTCCCCAGTAGATTTTGGAAGCTGGTCCCCTGCAGAGTACAAATGTATCTCCCCAGCCATATTCAGAAGGTATCCCCACCAGAGTCTAACTGGGTTATCCTCGGCAAGTTGCAACGGAAAGATCATCCTCAGCAAAGTTCTTTCTATCCCCAGTGGAGTTCATCATCAAAATGCCCAATAGGGCTTATCAACGGAATCCCCAGCGGAGTTATCGTTAAAATCTCAGCACAGCACCTCTTCCCACAGAGTATTTCCCCTCGGAGTAATCTCTTTCATCAAGTTTATTCCCCAACGGAGTCATCTTCTCCTGCAGGTTTATTCTTGCAATCATCTTTGTTCATCATCCCCAGCGGAAACGAGGAACTCAACACTATTCTCCAGCAGCTCCGGGATTTATTTTCCCCAGTTAAAACATCACCTTTTCATACATCATGATACATGCATATACGCATCATATCTTACAATCTCATTTACATTGAGAACATCATTGCTTGATCCATATCATGCATTACATATGACTGACTTTTACCTTTCAGGAAAGATCCAGTTAAGTTCTCAGCTATACCAGGACCTTGCCTGGTCCAGCTAAATCGATTCCTAAAGATTTTCCTGATGCCGATCCAGTCAAAGGCCTTCTCTGGTCCAATTAAATCGATTCCTAAAGATTTTCCTGATGCCGATCCAATTGAAGATTCCAAGACCTTGCCTGGTCCAGTTAAATCGATTCCTAAAGATTTTTTCTGACGCCTACCCAGTCAAAGACCTCCCCTGGTCCAGTTAAATCGATTCCTAAAGATTTTTCTGATGCCGCTTCAGTAAAAGTTATTCCAAGACCTCCTCTAGTCCAGTTAAATCGATTCCTAAAGATTTTTCTGAGGCGAAACCTTCTTAAGTTCCAGATTAACACCTGTAACAGGCCAGGAAATATCTGTGGACGACTGATTGTAGATCTATACCTGTAACTAGCCAGGAAAGTCATCTACACAAAGAGATTGAGGATTAACACCTGTAACAGGCCAGGAAACTATCTTTCTTTCTCCGGTCAGAGATTAATACCTGAAACCAGACAGGACAACTATCTCCTCGACCCCCCTTCTTAAGTTCCAGATTAACACCTGTAACAGGCCAGGAAATATCTGTGGGCGATTGATTGTAGGTTAATACCTGAAACCAGCCAGGAAAACTATCTACATGAAGAGACTGGAGATCAATACCTGTAACAAGCCAGGAAGACTATCTTTCTTTCTCAAGTAAGAGATTAATACCTGTAACCATCCAGGACAACTAACTCGTCAACCAAACTTTCTTAAGTTCCAGATTAACACCTGTAACAGGCCAGGAAATATCTGTGGATGATTGATTGTAGATCTATACCTGAAACCAGCCAGGAAAGTCATCTACACAAGGAGAATGAGGATTAACACCTGTAACAAGCTAGGAAGACCGTCTTTCTTTCTCAGGTCAGAGATTAATACCTGAATCCATCCAGGACAACTATCTCATCGGCAAATCTTTTCAAGTTCCAGACCAATACCTGTAACAAGCCAGGAAAGTTCTGTGGACGACTGATCGTAGGTTAATACCTGAAACCAGACAGGACAACTATCTACTTGATCATCATCAGGCAACCCTACACCGGTTCCTTCTCTCATTCAGGTGCAGTTTTACACGAACTCATCATCAGGCAACCCTACACAGGTTCCTTCTTACAAATATACCAACAAACTCCAGATGGCATCTTTAAGCCCATCTCCACCAGCTTTCTATCACATCTCCAGATGGAATCTATAAGCCCATCCTCCTATCCATCATATCTCCAAATGGCATCTGTAAGCCCATTCCCGACATCACATTGCTGATACTACACCATGCGAGTGCAAATTTCTGGGCACTTTAGTGTTCAATCATCTTCCACCTTCGGATCACGAAAGGCTCGAAAGCCAATCTATATCCTCAGGTTTAAGAAGATTGAACAGGGGCAACTGTTGTACCCCAAAATTTGCCCTCCCATATTCCTCAAGATTTGTCAAGAATGATCCTCAAATTGCTCAAATTAGCTCAAGGGTGTACAATCAAACCACCTCCTAAGACAGTCAAAATTAGGGTTTTGGTTCTTTCAAGGAATTTGAGGTTCTCAATGGTTCAATCAAGTCTCATAGTCCCATATATGTCCTCAAGCACCTACATGCCAAGTTTCAAGGTTCACAATGCCAATTTGCACAATCAAAAGCTCCATTTGATCTACAGTCAACTGCAAGGGCAACATGGTCATTTTGCAGTCAAAAGTCAGAATTTTTGGTCATCTTATTTTGAGCTCACAATCATCATTTGATCAAGTCTTGATCATGATTCCACAAGGATAGCTCAAGGATCCCCAAGATGCAAAAAGTTACTATTTTTGGACAGCAGAAAGGTCAACTGTATCTTGACTAGGGCATAACGTTTTCATGGTTTATCAGAAAAATCCCATCCAAAGCTCATTTTGAAGAGGATGCAATTTCCTACAATCCATATTCACACTCCAAGTTCAAGAAATGCACTCACAAAAAGTTATCAATTTCCACATTATAGGTCAAATTCAAAAGTCAACAAAAGTACACTTTGAGTCAAAGGCCATAACTTGAGATTGGTAAATCCAAATGACATGGGACCAAAGGCATTGGTTAGAGGACTTCAAGAGATTTCCAAAATGTCTAAGAACATGGTCATATGATCAAAATTGAGCAAGTTGTTCATTGGAGAAGTTGGGAAATTTTCATGAATTTGTAAAAGTCAACTTTGCCCAAAACACCTTATTTTTGCTAATGGGCCTCAAATCTCTTCTTGAAACATCACCCATGGCCTATGCACGACCCACCAAGCTTAATTGGATTTATTTTCTTATTTTTATTGATTAATTGGATTTTTAATTAATATTAATTCATTTAATCAATTTAAATTGTAGGAAAATACAAGATTTGGTTTTTAAATATTTTTGTGAAGCAAATAGGACCTAAACATGCTGGCAATTTCGTGCACAAGTCAAAGATATCAAAAAATCCAAAATTGGAAACTTTGTTCAATCATGAAAAATCAAAAAGATTTGATTTTCAATCAAGGATTCAAACATCAATGCAATGGATTTTTGCCCAAGTTTTTGACCTAATTCAATTGCCTTATATGTATGCAAGCAAACCCTGACCTAATGGACGTGAAAAAGCTGCAGAAAAACCATAGCCAATTCAAGAAATTTCCAAGAAAATTGAAAACTGATTTTGGCATTCTAGGTTGATTCAAGGGTTTTTGATCATTCAAACACATTGTAGGAGGTTCCAGGAACGTGTTGCAATCAAATTCCAGTACCAAAGCTCAAGGAATCGTTCATTACAGAACCACGGTTTGCAATTCCTATTCAAAATCGTATTGCTTAGTTCATGCATATTTGACATGTTTTCTTGATTGTTTTGCATTGCTAGAGGTTATACCAAGCTGATGGAATGGTCTAATTGAACTGAAACGCACTGAATCTAAAGATGCCATGATCAATTTCTAGGGTTGCTGAGCTTTGAAATTGGGGCTTTCTAAACCCATAAAAATTGGGACCTGTGAGATATATGAGTGAAATCGTGAGAACAAGACGAACAAGGCCAACCCATCGCGAAATATTTATATATACTGAGCTTCTATTCGCTATTTTTCGTTGCAATCGTTAGTGGGGGTTAAAAACCCCCGCTATCTAATATTCTTTTTGCAGATACAACGAAGAAGATGATGAGGTGTTGATACCTGGTTGGCCGGTTTAAATCTTAGCGCGTTTTTTTTCATAATTTCAGCATATTAATTGAGTTTCACATATTATGTTTATTTGCTATTCCTATAATGAATAAACGCGTTAGTTGGATTGGCAAGCAGGTGGGTGGAAAGGCTATTAGGACCTGGGTTCGAATCCCAGGTCCCCCCAAAACCTTGTTGCTTTTATTTTTCAGGCGTTCTTGTGAGGTTTGCCAAAGGAGGTCCATCATACACCTCAGCTATCAACACGCCAAGTGTCTTGCAAGGCGAATCTGATGGTCAGGATTGAAAGACCATCATACTCCCAGTCAACACGCGCCATGGAGAATCATAGAAGTCAAACGGGCTGGAGAGTTATTGGGCCATGAAATTCCAAAGGGACCTCCAGAATTGGGCCAATACCCCCCTTCAAGTTCATTCCTTTTCTTTTCTTTTTTTCATTATTTCTTTCATTTAATTATTTTTATAATTATTATTATTACTAACTAAATAATTAACATTTTTTTAATAAAAAATCAGAAAACTAAAAAATAATATTTTTTCTTAACTATAATTAATTTCACTTTATTTTTGTAAATAAATACTAACATGATTAATTTAGTTTTTTTAATTAGGTTAATTTTAATATTTTCACAATAAATAAAATCCATGTAGAATTAGGGTTCTTGACAATTTTAATCTTTTTTTTATATTTTCCTTAACACATAAAAAACTCAAAAAATATTTCTTTTTATTAATTAATTAGTCTAGGTTTAATTTAATTAAATGCAAAATTCATAAAAACTTCTTTCTTTCTCAAAAAGGGTCAAAACCCTAAAAAACTTTCCGATCCAATTTTTCTCGCGCATGTGATTATTTTTGATTCGTGATTATTTTATATCATATTATGTAACTGCTCCGAGGATGTAATAGCTTAATTAGGACCTTTTTTTTATCGATTTCCTTTATTTTTCAAGGGTTTGCTTTTGGCGATGTAAATACCCGACGCCTTGTAATAGTTTAGGTTTATTTCCCGCAACTATTAACTGCTAGGTGTATGTTAACTAGGCTATGCATGACAAGACTTATCTAAAATTAAAATCAATCGTAGCTCACCATAACATGTACAAAGATAACCTAACTGAAACCTGACACACTTACACATATCACTCCTAGGGTACTCCTCACTCGGTTTCCTCGGAAAACAATGGTCATGTCCCTCGAACGTAGGGATATCTTAGCAAAAGACCCTCAATCTAAAAGTCATCATAAAGATCATGGTCCCTTACTGTTGCCTACGAGAAATGATCTAGTCCCTCGATGTTGCCTTTGAATATATGATGACAATCCCTTCTAAATGCTAAGGTATCCTTACATGTTTCCTTCAATGACCATAACGTCCCTTAACTCGAATTGACCCGAAAACTCCAACGACGGTGCTACCTACTTCTCAATAGTGGGATAGTACTGTCTAAAGGACATTTACACATCTTAATTTCTTTTGAGTAGGTAGAGGTTCTTAGGTACTTGCTCTTTCAAAACAAAAATACTTTTCGCACTTACACTTTTCAAACAAAAGTTTTCAAACAACACTTCATATACTCTTGAGGACTGATACAAGAGTTAAATCGAAGTTTTCAAACAAAACTTTTTCAAAACCCACAAACACAAGAAAAACATTTTGAAAACATAGTGAGCAAGTACCTAAGATCCCATGGATAACCACGGATAGAAAGGGTGCTAACACCTTCCCTTTCTATAATCTACCTCCTGAACCCGAGAAACATCTCGAAAAGGAATTTTGCTGTGCTTTTGTCCTTTCCTTGTTGGAGAAAATAAAAGACGGTGGCGACTCTTGCTTCCGCAACATTTTTCTAAACGCAAACGCGAACCAGCATTCCAAAACAGTCAGTTCTCATTTCCACCGATCACAGTGGTCCAGGCAAAAATTAGGGATCAAAGCGTAACACTATGTCTCATTGGATCACCTTGCAACCAGACTTCGGTATCGACTATCAAGCTCAGATGGAATTAATCAATCTGATCTACCTTCAACCAAGTGGCAAAGTGATGAGATGCTCGAGGACATAAAGGCGATAGCAGAGTTGGAACCCAGTGGGATTGTTCACATAGCTGTTTTGTTTAGTTTTTTACAAATTGTATAAACTCTATTGTTCGACGGCGTTCTCTTACTAGGACGTCAGCCTCTTGTACAAAAACGCCTATTTAAAGACCAAACTTCAAAATCAATATAATTCATCTCCAAAGAAATTTCAAACTATTTTTCCTTTATCTGTTTTGTTTTACAAAGAACGTCCAATGTTCATTTTTGATATATGCATTTGACATTAATTGCTGCTCATGAATATTTACATGCGAAACAAAATATGATTACTTGTAATATCAGAAACAGCGACAAAGAAGATTTGTCCAAGCTTTACAGTTGCTCTATCCACTAGGTACAAAGGTAGATTCAGCTGAAAAATATGGCTAAGGTACATTCACTCCCCGCAGAGTAAGAAAAGGACAGTAATGTTAACTCTCCCCAGCTGAGACTTGCAACTGTGAATGAATTGGTAATATTCTCCCCAAGCAGAGTTTATCTACCATCGACACTAAAAAGTCTTAATATCCCCAGCGGAGTATAAAACATATATCCCCAGTGGAGTTTGGAAAATCTTCCCCAGTGGAGTTTGGAGGATCATCCCCAGTAGACTCTGGAAGATTGCTCCCAGTAGAGTCTAAAAGGTTATCCCCAGGGAAGCCGCAACTTAAAGATCATTCCCAGCGGAGTTCTTTCCTTTCACAAACAGAAACTCAAATCCCCAATAGGATTCAGTACCACCAGCAACGGTAATTCATCCCCAGCTGAATTTATCTGCGAAATCCTCAGCAGAGCTTCTCTTCCCCACAAAGTAATCTCCTCATCATTTTATTCCCCAGCGAAGTTATCCTCTCCTGCAGGTTTATTCTCACAAACATCTTCATTCTCTATCCCCAGCGGAAATGAAGAATTCAACTCTTTTCTCCAGCAGCTATCTGGGATTTATATTCCCCAGCTAAAAACATTACATTTACATACATCATGACCCATGCATATGCACATCATACAACACAATCTCATTTATTTTGAGAACATCATTGCTTGATACATATCATGCATTACATACAACTAAACTTTACCTTTCAGGAAAGATACGGTTAAATTCTCACAAAATTCAAAGCTATGAAGCTTTTTCTCCATTGAAGTACGGGCAAGTTCCTAAATCTCAGCAGAGAAGTTTTCTCAGTTTAATTACGGGCGAGTTCCTAAATCTCGACGAAGATGTTTCCCCAGTTGAATTACGGACGAGTTCCTAAATCTTAGCAGAGATATTTTCTCAGTTGAAGTTTAGGCGAGTTCCTAAATCTCGACAAAAGTGTTCCTCCGTTGAAGTACGGGCGAGTTCCTAAATCTAAATAGAGAAGTTTTCTCAGTTGAATTACGGGCGAGTTCCTAAATCTCGACGAAGATGTTTCCCCAGTTGAATTACGGACAAGTTCCTAAATCTCAGCAGAGATGTTTTCTCAGTTGAAGTACGGGCGAGTTCCCAAATCTCGACAAAAGTGTTCCTCTGTTAAAGTAAGTACGAGTTCCTAAATCTCAGCAGAGAAGTTTTCTCAGTTGAATTACGAGCGAGTTCCTAAATCTCGACGAAGATGTTTCCCCCGTTGAATTACAGACGAATTCCTAAATTTCAGCAGAGATATTTTCTCAGTTGAAGTACGGGCAAGTTCCTAAATCTCGACAAAAGTGTTCCTCCGTTGAAGTACGGGCGAGTTCCTAAATCTCAGCAGAGAAGTTTTCTCAGTTGAATTACGGGCGAGTTCGTAAATCTCGACGAAGATGTTTCCCCAGTTGAATTATGGACGAGTTCCTAAATCTCAGTAGAGATGTTTTCTCAACTGAAGTACGGGCGAGTTCCTAAATCTCGACAAAAGTGTTCCTCTGTTGAAGTACGAGCGAGTTCCTAAGTCTCAGCAGAGAAGTTTTCTCAGTTGAATTACGGGCGAGTTCCTAAATCTCGACGAAGATGTTTCCCCAAGTGAATTATGGTCAAGTTCCTAAATCTCAGCAGAGATGTTTTCTCAGTTGAAGTACGGATGAGTTCCTAAATCTCGACAAAAGTGTTCCTCCGTGGAAGTACGGGCGAGTTCCTAAATCTCAACAGAGAAGTTTTCTCAGTTGAATTACGGGCGAGTTCCTAAATCTCGATGAAGATGTTTCCCTAGTTGAATTACGAACAAGTTCCTAAATCTCAGCAGAGATGTTTTCTCAGTTGAAGTACGGGTGAGTTCCTAAATCTCGACAAAAGTGTTCCTCCGTTGAAGTACGGGCGAGTTCCTAAATCTCATCAGAGAAGTTTTCTAAGTTGAATTACGGGCGAGTTCCTAAATCTCGACGAAGATGTTTCCCCAGTTGAATTACGGACAAGTTCCTAAATCTCAGCATAAATGTTTTCTTAGTTGAATTACGGGCGAGTTCCTAAATCTCGCCAAAAGTGTTCCTCCGTTGAAGTACGGGCAAGTTCCTAAATCTCAGCAGAGAAGTTTTCTCATTTGAATTACGGGCGAGTTCCTAAATCTCGACGAAGATGTTTCCCCAGTTGAATTACGGACGAGTTCCTAAATCTCAGCAGAGATGTTTTCTCAGTTGAAGTACGGGCGAGTTCCTAAATCTCGACAAAAGTGTTCCTCCGTTGAAGTACGGGCGAGTTCCTAAATCTCAGTAGAGAAGTTTTCTCAGTTGAATTACGGGTGAGTTCCTAAATCTCGACGAAGATGTTTCCCCAGTTGAATTACGAACGAGTTCCTAAATCTCAGCAGATATGTTTTCTCAGTTGAAGTACGGGCGAGTTCCTAAATCTCGACAAAAGTGTTCCTTCGTTGAAGTACGGGCGAGTTCCTAAATCTCAGCAGAGAACTTTTCTCAGTTGAATTACGGGTGAGTTCCTAAATCTCGACAAAGTGTTCCTCCATTGAAGTACAGGCAAGTTCCTAAATCTCATCAGAGAAGTTTTCTCAGTTGAAGTACGGGCGAGTTCCTAAATCTCGACACCTCAGTTGAGTTACAGACGGGTTCCTAAATCTCAGCAAAAAATGTTTCCTCCGTTGAGTACGGACGATCGAAGTTCCTAAATATCAACAAAGATGATTCCTCAGTTGAGTACGGACAATCGAAGTTCCTAAATCTCAGCAGAGATGTTTTCTCAGTTGAAGTACGGGCGAGTTCCTAAATCTCGACAAAAGTGTTCCTCCGTTGAAGTACGAGCGAGTTCCTAAATCTCAGTAGAGAAGTTTTCTCAGTTGAATTACGGGCGAGTTCCTAAATCTCGACGAAGATGTTTCCCCAGTTGAATCACGTACAAGTTCCTAAATCTCAGCAGAGATGTTTTCTCAGTTGAAGTACGGGTGAGTTCCTAAATCTCGACAAAAGTGTCCTCTGTTGAACTACGGGCGAGTTCCTAATATCAGCAGAGAAGTTTTCTCAGTGAATTACGGGCGAGTTCCTAAATCTCGACGAAGATGTTTCCCCAGTTGAATTACGGACAAGTTCCTAAATCTCAACAGAGATGTTTTCCTCAAATGAAGTACGGGAGAGTTCCTAAATCTAGACAAAAGTGTTCCTCCATTGAAGTACATGAAAGTTCCTAAATCTCATCAGAGAAGTTTTCTCAGTTGAATTACGGACGGGTTCTTAAATCTCGACACCTCAGTTGAGTTACGGACGAGTTCCTAAATCTCAGCAAAAAATGTTTCCTCCGTTGAGTACGGACGACTGAAGTTCCTAAATATCAATAGAGATGATTCCTCATCTGAGTACGGAAAATCGAAGTTCCTAAATATCAGCAGAGATGACTCACCAGTAGAATAAACGAACGCCGAAGCTCCTAAATTTCTACTTCGCTCAACAAAGATCAGACTTCCCCAGTGGAATCTTCCTCAACAACAGGTATACAAGCTCTCGCTAAGAAATCTCTTATGCGATCGACCACTACTTCAGATGGTGTCTTTAAGACCATCCTCCCGTCACCAATTCCAAATGGCATCTGTAAGCCTATTCCCGACATCACAGACAATTACCACTTCATGCGAGTGCAAATTTTTGGGCACTCTAGTGTTCAATTATCTTCCACCTTCGGATCACGAAAGGCACGAAAGCCAATCTACATCCTCAGGGTTTAAGAAGATTGAACAGGTGATCCTATTGTACCCCAAAATTTTCCCTCCCTTATTTCTCAAAACATTTCAAGAAAGATCCTCAAGATGCTCAAAATAGCCCAAGGGTTGACCAGACAAGCCTCTCCTAAGGCAGTCTACTTCAAATTAGGGTTTCATGTTGCATCAAGATACTTGAGTCCAAGTGACCCCAACGTGCTCACCAATGTCCTAATATGTTCTCAAGATCATCCATGTCAAGTTTCAAGCTTTGCAGAGGAAGTTTGCTCAGTCAATTGCTCAAAGGTCCAAAAATCGACTATGCTAGGGCAAAGTCAATTGTGAACAACATACAGTCAAACTTCAATATTTTGTCAACATTATAATTTTGAAGTATATTTCATCATTTGATCAAGGGTTGATCATGATTCATCAAGGATTTCTCACAATTCATCAAGATTCAAAAGTTGCTAAATTAGGGTTTTGCAGGAAAAGTCAGCTCAACTTTGACCAAGCATAGCTTTTTCATACTTTATGATAAATGACCCATACAAAGCTCATTTTTAAGAGGATTCAATTCCATACAATCCATCTTCAGCTCCAAAGATCAAAATATGCACTCACAAGAAGTTATGAATTTGGACATTATAGGTCATTTTGAAAAGTCAAGAAAAACACCTTTTTTGTCAAAGCTTCATACTTGATCATGGAATATCGAATTGATTATGAGACCAAAAGGGTTGGTTATAGGATATCTAAAGCTTTCTAAAAAGTCTAATAACACCTCCAAAGAGTCAAAATTGAGGAAGTTATGCATTGTTGAAGTTGACCTTTTTGCAAAAATTGCCAAAAGTTAACTATCCCCAAAACTTCAAATTTTGCCAAATGGGCCCATTCTTTTCACTTGTTTTGAGTTGGAATTATATCCCACATGCTCTAGCCTTGGCATGTGTCCATATGATATTTTTATTAATTATTTTGATTTTATTTGAATTAATTTAATTTAAATCAATAAAATCAAATAAAATCCAAAAGCATTGATAACAAGGGAATTTGGTGATTGTTTCAGGCTCTAATAACAGCTAGCAAGGAATTCAAATTCGCATCAAGCCATGTGTGCACAAAAAGATTGAAAAGAAGACAATTTTGGAAGGTTGTTAAAGAAGAATCAAATCAAATTCAAAGTCATTGATGGAGAGGGATTTGGACAGGAGTTTGCTACCCTAATGCATTATACAATACATAAGGAGGCGAGGCAGACCAAAATAGGGGTTGGAGATCAAGCTTAGAGAGCAAACGAAATCTGAAAAAATCAAAGAAAAGTGTGAGTTGAAATCACTCCTAGAGGCAGTTTCAAGGCTTGGCAATTGTCTCAATCGACTCCTGACAATATCCACAACCTAAAGCAATCAAAACCAGGCGTTTTCGATCCCTCCAGTACACTGTAAGTCGTTCACGGAACCCCTATGTTCTTGAATTCTAAAAGTTTCATTCTTGCATCTATAATGAAAAATAATTGCATATTTTGATCACTATGATGTTTGCAAGCTTTTGCCAATAGCCAATTTCATTTATCTGGACTGAATCGAAATTCACCATAGCTAGGGTTTCTTGGAGTTTTTTAGGGTTTTTGTTTTCAGGAATAATTGGCCCTAATAATGGGCATGGTTCGCACTCAGGAGGATGAGATGACCTCAACCATAGTCTTAGAATCCACTTCCATGGCCTGTACGAGATTTTGGAATGGACATGACTTGTAGTGACGGCCAACGTCCGTAGGTATAGATGTTGCAGATTTTTAGCTACGGAGGGAGGAAGAGATGATGAGGTATCGTCCCACCATAGGCTTATTCAAATACCAGCGCGCCTTTTTTATTTTTGTCCACTATATTTCATTTTCTTTATATTATCATTGTTTTGTATTTTATTAACAATAAGAACCACATGGCCTAGTGGTTGCCACACATGATTTCAGGGCATTAGAGGCTGGAGGTCAGGGGTTCGATCCCTGCCTCCAGCATTTGTTATTTTTCCAAATCTTTTCAGGTAATCTAGTGCATACTCAAGCCAAGCGCCTACCATGGCCATTCACCATCCAGCACGCCAGATGGCCAGATGGCCAAATCTGGTGGCCATCATTGAAGGTGTACCCAAGGGCCAAGTCCACGCTTGCATACATGATCCAAAAAGTCAATCTGGACCAGCATCATTGGGCCAGAATAATAGCTATTCACACCTCAAAATCAGGCCCATTCCTCTATCTTTCTACATTTTATTTATTTTCATTTAATTATTTTTAATTAATCACTAACCAATAAAATAATTTCTTTTATCAAAAAAATCACAAAAATATTTTTTTTACCCAATGAAATTTCAGAACTTTATTTTTTTCATTAATAAATATTAATTAATTAATTAGGTTGATTAATTAGGTAACCTAATTTATTTTGTAAATATTTAAAATTAATTAGAATTAATAGGTTTTAACCCTAATTTAATCACTCTACATTCTTTCCTAAATTAACAAAAACTCCAAAAATATGTCATTTAATTTTTTCATTAATTAATTAATGTAATAATTAATTTAGCATTTAATTTTAGGATTTAATTTCTTTTCTTAAAAGTAAAAACAACAAAAACATTTTCTTTTAAACGGGTCAAAACCTAATTTCGCATTCAATTTAATTTCCCGCGCGCTTTATTTTCCTTTATTCAATTATTTGTATCTGCTCCCGATTTGTAATAATTAATTAGGATATTTACTTTTACCTCTTTATTTTATTTTCAAAGGGTTTCTTTTGGCGATGTAAATACCCGACCCTTGTAATAATTTAGTTTAATTTCTGCACCTTTAATTTTTGCAAATATTTAACTACTAGATGTTTGGTAATAGGGTTTCCATGACAAGAATGAATGTTTAATCTTAAAACAGTTAGATCACCCTAAACATGTGCAAAGATAAAAATAACTGAAATCAACACACTCGCACATGCGCACTCATAGGGGTACACCCCACTTGGTTGCCTTTGTAAACAATCATTGAGTATAGGTTGTTTTAGAGGTTGCCCTCACTGTCTAAAAGATCAAAGTGGCCTCAAATGGTTGCTCGGATATCGTTGCCTCGGATAAATGATCTAAGACACTAGGGTTACCACTAAGACGTCCTAAATATTGCTTTAGTGACCGTATGTCCCTCTTTCGAATTGACCCTCGAACTCCAACGATAGTGCTACCCACTCACTAATAGTGGGATAGC
>CATIWC010001747.1:0-73873 GCA_948472305.1 Vicia faba
AATAAAAGTTATATTAATTAAAAGTGAAATAATGCAGTATAGTAGTAGAGAAAATTAAAGTAGCAGTTAAGTTTATAAACTAAAAGTAGCAGTATAGAAAAACAAGAACTAATGGTTAAAGAACTATGCTAAATATATTGAATTGAAATGAAGTTAAAACAAGTAACTAGCAGGATATTTATGTTTACTAACTAGCAGTATATGCTAGCATTATAAAAATTGATTCTAAGCTTATAACTAAAGTATGCAATTGAAATAGAGTTTTGGAACTAAAATAAAAACGTAAATAGCAGTAGCTTGTAAACTAGAAGACTAGTTGTATATTTTATAACTAACAGTATACCATGTTTCTTAAAGTAATAGCTATTATATTTTGAATGAAGTTTTAGCTTAGTAACTTAAAATAGCAGTATGTTTATTACAATAAGTTTAGAAAAATTAATTAATTAATGTATGTTTTGTTTTTATTTTCTTAATTTATTATATTAAATATTTATATTAATTAAATATAAATATGATATAATTTAGTCGATTTAATTTGGAACCTGATTATATTCCTATTTCCCGATTTCGGCAATTTCGGTGACAGAGCAAGTTGCTCTGAATTTAACGAAAATTGACGTGCTAGATAATTTTTACATGTAGAACGTCGTGGTAAGGTTAGTTTTTCGAGATTACGAGTTTTTAACGGAGCAACTCGAAATAAGTCAATTTACGGTTAATTTGAAAATGGGTTACGTTTTAGTCGGTTTAAGTCGCGTATGGAACATTCGATTGCAACGTTAATGATTATGATTGATGCCGATTATTATGAATGTCTTTCGCGACGATTATTGATGTTTGACTATTTTTGCGTGTTTGAAATTTAGTGAATTATTTGATAATGATGTGGTGTGATTAAACATGATGTTTGTGATGGTTTATTTATAATGAATACTTGTTGATATACGACGCGATGATATGTTTATCTTGATGTGGATGAATATAGTGACGTGGGTTTTATACCAATTTTAATGTGCGATGATGATGTTTTGTTGTGTCGTGTTTGTGATGTAGTGTTGTCGAGTCACATATATTGCATTGGCGACGAGGGCTTTTATGCCAAAGCGATGATGGGCTTTTATGCTGAATGTCCCTAATTATGGACAAAGCGACGGGTACCACATGCATAACATAATCGTGTCTCATGGAGTCGGTTATGTTTATTTTTGAATCTTTTGGCGTTGAGTTTTATTTAATGGCTTATAATGAATTGCGATGTTATATGATACCTTGTTTTATGATGATTTTTTGTTGATCATAAAGTGATTATGATGTGATAATTTCATGAAAATTATGCGATGGATATAACATGACGGTAAAGCGACGATATGAGTTTATGGCGATGGAGTTTATGTCTTGTTTTGACATGATTATGGTGATTATGTGATGATATTAAAGTGTCGATCTTGTACACTAAATGATGATTTTAAAGTATGTGAGATTTGATATTTGTTGACATGTTCTTATTAATCTATATCATTTATGATTCCAAAACTATTTATATATTTATCATGCCTTTAATTATATGTTTTGGAGTATCTCACCCTTTACTTGTTTCGTCGTTGCCTTTATATTGGTAACGTGCAGGTGATCCGCGAGGATGATGAGGATTAGCTCGAGTCTCTTTATTTTGAGTCGCTCTGCTCTGATAGTAGTAACACTCGGGATTTGGGCGACGTTATTATTTTGATAGGATAGTTTATGTATACTATCCTATGACTTTATGTATTGATGATAACATGATGATACGTACATTTTGTGAACACATCCGCTGTGCTGTGATTAGTCATATATTTATATGATGATTTATGTTATGAATCGGTATATCCGACTTTTGATTTTGTGATGTGAATTATAATGAAAAGTGATGAAAAACACGAATATGTGATACCTCAATTTATGTTTGGATGAAATTTTGAAACTCTGATTTTATTATTAATTACGAGGGGTAGAATTGGGGTGTTACATTAGTGGTATCAGAGCAGGTCGGTCTGTCCGGCCAAATTGTTGAGTTTGTTGTTGTCTAATAATCAAGTATTGTTATTTGTTTATTCTAATCCTTGTTTTGTTGTGAGCAGAAGTTGTTATGGCTGGAAGAAATACTGGTAGGAATGATGAGGCTCTTGCTGCTGCTATGCAGGAAATGGCTCAGGCTTTCCAAAACCCGCTGAATGATGACGAGAACGCTGGGTCTCATTGTTTGGAAACCTTCCAAAGAGAGAATCCTCATACTTTCCAAGGAAAGTATGATCCCGAAGGTGCTTTGGCGTGGCTGAAGGAGATTGAAAGAATCTTCCGTGTGATGGATTGTACTCCTGTGCAAAGGACCCGTTATGGTACTCATAAACCAAGTGCTGAAGCGGATGACTGGTAGGTTGAGACCCGTCATAGGCTTGAGATTGCTGGTGAGAAAGTGACATGAGAAGTTTTCCGAAGGGAATTCATGAGGAAGTATTACCCGGAAGATGTTCGGGGAAAGAAGGAGATAGAGTTCCTTGAATTAAAGCAAGAAAGCATGTCTATCACTGATTATGCTGCAAGGTTCACTATGTTGGCCAAGTTCTATCCATATTATGATGGGCCGAATGGCGAGTTCTCTAAATGCATCAAGTTTGAAAATGGTTTGCGTCCTGAGATTAAGAAAGCTGTTAGTTATCAGAAAATCCGTGTCTTTTCGAATTTGATTGATAGTTGTAGGATCTTTGAGGAGGACAGTAATGCTCATTATAAGATTATGTCTGATAAGAGAAACAAGGGTCAACAAAGCCGTGGAAAACCGTATGATGCTCCAGCTGGTAAAGGGAAACAGAAAGCGTTTCTAGGGCGAAGAACTAGTGGGGGAGATGCTCCTTCTAGTATTGTTTGTTACAAGTGTAGGAAACCTGGCCACAAAAGTAATGTTTATCAAAGCGATGTTAGAGCTAAGGAGAATGAGGTGAGATGTTTCCGATGTAGAGAAGTGGGCCATATGACTCGCGATTGTAGACATAAGGATGTGGTATGTTTTAATTGTGGTGAGGGAGGTCACATTAGTGCTCAATGTAAGAAGCCTAAGAGGACTCAAGGAGCAGGAAATGTGTTTGCTTTGTCGGGTGCTCCGACGGCAAACGAGGATGGTCTTGTTCGAGGTACTAGTTTCATTAATAGCTTTCCTCTTATTACTATTATCGATACTGGTGCTGCTCACTGTTTTATTGTTGTTGATTATGTAAAGAGATTGGGTCTCACTTTGTCGTCTCTGGATAGAGATATGGTGGTAGAAGTTCCGGCTAAGGGAACAGTTACTACTTCTTTTATGTGTGCAAGTTGCCCTTTATCAATCTTTGATAGAGACTTTGTGGTGGATCTTGTTTGTTTACCGCTTGTCGGGTTGGACGTGGTTTTAGGTATGGACTGGTTAAAAGCTAATTATGTCCATATCAATTGCTATGACAACACTGTGAGGTTTTCTTCCTTAGTAGAAGAAGAACAATCTATGTTAGTGTCGATGAAGCAGTTGTATGAGTTCATAAAGGATGAGGCGTTGGTTTTCTTGTTGATGGCGACTCTTTCTATGGAGAGTCAAGCTGTGATAGCAAACTTTCTGGTGGTGTGCGATTTTCCCGAAGTATTCCCTGATGAGATTCCTAGTGCACCTCCAGAAAGAGAAGTTGAATTTTCTGTGGATCTTGTCCCTGGTACCAGACCTATCTCTATGGCACCATACAGGATTTCCGCATCTGGGTTAGCATAATTGAAGAGCCAATTAGAAGATTTGCTCGAGAAGAAGTTTGTTAGGCCTAGTGTGTCACCGTGGGGAGCTCCTGCGTTATTGGTGAAGAAGAAAGACGGTAGCATGAGACTTTGTATTGATTATCGTCAGTTGAATAAAGTGACTATCAAGAATAAGTATCCACTTCCTAGAATTGATGATTTGATGGACCGATTGGTTGGTGCTCGCATGTTTAGTAAGATTGATTTGAGATCAGGTTACCATCAAATAAGGGTGAAAGAAGAAGATGTTCAGAAAACTTCTTTCAGGACGAGGTATGGACATTACGAATATTCGGTGATTCCTTTCGGTGTCACTAATGCACCAGGAGTATTCATGGAGTACATGAATCGTATTTTCCATCCTTACTTGGATCGTTTCATGGTTGTTTTCATTGATGATATTCTAGTTTATTCTAAATCGGAAGAAGAGCACGCAGAACATTTGCGTATCGTGTTGGAAGTTCTGAAAGAGAAGAAGCTTTATGCTAAGTTGTCAAAGTGCGAGTTCTGGTTAAGTGAAGTGAGCTTTTTGGGGCATGTCATTTCTGGTGATGGCATTGCAGTTGATCCTTCTAAAGTTGATGCTGTGTTGAGATGGGAAACTCCTAAGTCTGTTACTAAGATTAGAAGTTTCTTAGGATTGGCTGGTTAATATAGAAGGTTCATTGAAGGTTTTTCTAAGTTGGCGCTCCCTTTGACAAAGTTGACTTGTAAAGGAGCTGTGTTTGTGTGGGATGTCAAGTGTGAAGGAAGTTTTGCATAATTGAAGAAAAGGTTGAAAACAGCTCCGATCTTGATTCTACCTAATCCTGAAGAACCGTTTGTTGTTTATTGTGATTCTTCTAAGATGGGTTTAGGTGGTGTACTTAAGAAAAATGGAAAAGTGGTTGCTTATGCTTCTAGAAAATTGAAGATTCATGAGAAGAATTATCCTACACACGATTTGGAGCTTGCAGCGATTGTTTTTGTGCTTAAGATTTGGAGGCATTATCTTTATGGTTCTAGATTTGAAGTATTTAGTGACCATAAAAGTTTGAAGTACTTGTTCGATCAGAAAGAGCTTAATATGAGACAAAGACGGTGGCTTGAATTGTTGAAAGATTATGATTTTGGATTGAATTACCATCCTGGTAAAGCTAATGTGGTGGTCGATGCTTTAAGTCGAAAGACTTTGCATATGTCACTTTGTATGGTGAAAGAGTTGGAATTGATTGAGCAATTTAGAGATATGAGTCTTGTAGTATAAGTGACACCGAAGAGAGTTATCTTGGGAATGTTAAAGATCAATAATGATTTCCTTGATAGTGTTAGAGAAGCTCAGAAGCTTGATCTGAAACTTGTTAATTTGTTGGTTGGTATTGGACAAACTGAAAATGAAGATTTCAAGTTGGATGCTCAGGGTGTATTGAGGTTCCGAGATGGGATTTGTATTCCCGATGATGTGGATTTGAAGAGAATGATCTTGGAAGAAAGTCATAGAAGAAATTTGAGTATTCATCCCGGAGCGACCAAAATGTATCAAGATTTAAAGAAACTATTTTGGTGGTCGGGCATGAAGAGAGAGGTGGCTCAGTTTGTTTATGCTTGTTTGACTTGTCAGAAGTCTAAAGTGGAGCATCAGAAACCTGCAGGGTTGATGCAATCGTTAGAGATTCCAGAATGGAAATGGGATATCATTTCTATGGATTTCGTAACGGGGTTACCGAATACACTAAGAGGACACGATGCGATTTTGGTGATTGTTGATAGGCTTACGAAGTCGACTCACTTTATTCCTATTAACATCACTTATCCCGTATCGAAGTTGGCGGAAATTTATACGCATGTGATTGTGAGATTACATGGTATTCCTTTGTGTATTGTTTCGGATAGAGATCCGAGGTTTACTTCTGAATTTTGGAAGAGCTTGCAAGAGGCTTTGGGTTCAAAGTTGAGGTTGAGTTCGGCTTATCATCCTCAAACTGATGGTCAGACGGAAAGGACGATTCAATCGTTGGAAGACTTGTTACGTGCTTGTATTCTTGAACATGGTGGTTCATGGGATACATATCTTCCTTTGATTGAGTTTACTTATAACAATAGTTTTCATGCTAGTATTGGAATGACACCGTTCGAGGCTTTGTATGGTTGGAGGTGTAGAACTCCTTTGTGTTGGCATGAGTCGGGTGAAAGTGTGGTGCTTGGACCAGAATTGGTTAGAGAGACTACTGAGATGGTGAAGATGATTAGAGAAAAGATGAGAATTTCTCAAAGTCGACAAAAGAGTTATCATGACACAAAAGGAGAAAAGACTTGGAATTTCAAGATGGTGATCATGTATTTTTGCGAGTTACTCCTACAACCGGCGTTGGGCGAGCATTGAAGTCGAAGAAGCTAACTCCTTGCTTTATTGGTCTTTATCAAATTACTAGTAAAGTGGGAAAAGTGGCTTATAGAGTGGCGTTACCGCCAAATCTTTCGAACTTGCATGATGTGTTCCATGTGTCGCAACTTCGGAAGTATGTTCCGGATCCTTCACATGTGATTGAGATAGATGATATTCAAGTGCAAGACAATCTTACGGTGGAGACGATGCCATTAAGGATCGAAGATTGTGAGATGAAGTCTCTTCGGGGCAAACAGATCTCCTTGGTTAAAGTTGTTTTGATAGGAGCAGCTGGTGAAAGTGCGACGTGGGAGTTAGAAAGCAAGATGCGGGATTCCTATCCCGAGCTTTTCGAGTCAGGTAATTTCGAGGACGAAACTTTTTTTAAGTGGGGGAGAGTTGTAACGCCCCGTTTTATTTAATGTTATTATATATTAATATTTTCGAATTACCGTTTGACGTATATTTTTGCGACGAGAATATCTAAATTAACCGTTATATCTGTTAATATATTCGGCGACCTTTTATTGGGACCAGTAATTATTTTATTCGGTCCGGTATTTGTTTTGAGGGACCGGTAATTATTTTATTCAGTCTGGTATTTGTTTTGAGGGACCGGTAATTATTTTATTCGGTCCGATATTTATTTTGAGGGACCGGTAATTATTTTATTCGGTCCGATATTTATTTTGAGGGACCGGTAATTATTTTGTTCGGTCCGATTTTTATTCTGTTCGGTTCGGTAAAATATTATTCGGACCGATATTTAATTATTTGGTGTTATTTTAATTATTTTGGATTAGTAAGACTAGTGGAGGGTAGTATGGTAATTTCATGTTGTCTTAAGACCAAAATCCAAACAAAGGCATTAGTTGTTGTTTTATGAGAGATAGAAGTATCATAACATTAAAACACATAGAGAGAGAGAGAGAGAGCAAGAGAAAGAGGTCTTAGAAGAGAAGAGGAGCAAGAGCTAGCTTGGGTTTTGGGTTATAAGGGGTTTGATTTTCCAATGCTTATGGTTAGGGTTTGATTTGATATATTTTGGATTTGGGAAAAAAATTGATGTTAGGGTTATTGAGTTTTATTGAGGATTTGTGATGGAAATTAGAAGAGTTAATTAGATGTTGTTGTTGTTGAATTAGTATTAGGTTAGTTAAATTGGAATTAAAAAGAAAATAGAAGTTATATTAATTAAAAGTGAAATAATGCAGTATAGTAATAGAGAAAATTGAAGTAGCAGTTAAGTTTATAAACTAAAAGTAGCAGTATAGAAAAACAAGAACTAGCAGCTAAAGAACTATGCTAAATATATTGAATTGAAATGAAGTTAAAACAAGTAATTAGCAGAATATTTATGTTTACTAACTAGCAGTATGTGCTAGCATTATAGAAATTGATTTTAAGCTTATAACTAAAGTATGCAATTGAAATAGAGTTTTGGAACTAAAATAAAAACGTAAATAGCAGTAGCTTGTAAACTAGAAGACTAACTAGATAGTTTATAACTAAAACTAAACTAACAGTATACCATGTTTCTTAAAGTAATAGCTATATATTTTGAATGAAGTTTTAGCTTAGTAACTTAAAATAGCAGTATGTTTATTACAATAAGTTTAGAAAAATTAATTAATTAATTAATGTATGTTTTGTTTTTATTTTTTTAATTTAATATATTAAATATTTATATTAATTAAATACAAATATGATATAAGTTAGCTGATTTAATTTGGAACCCGATCAAGTTCCATTTTCCCGATTTCGGCGATTTCAGTGACGAAGCAAGTTGCTCCGAATTTAACGAAAATTGACGTGCTAGTTAATTTTGACGTGTAGAACGTCGTGGTGAGGTTAGTTTTTATAGATTACGAGTTTTAACGGAGCGACCCGAAATAAGTCAATTTACGGTTAATTTGAAAATGGGTTACATTTTAGTCGGTTTAAGTCGCGTATGGACAATCCGTTTGCGACGTTAATGATTATGATTGACGCCGATTATCATGAATGACTTTCACGATGATTATTGATGTTTGACTATTTTTCCGTGTTTGAAATTTAGTGAATCATTTGATAATGATGTGGTGTGATTAAACATGATGTTTGCGACGGTTTATTTATAATGAATACTTGATGATATGCGATGCGATGATATGTTTATCTTGATGTGGATGAATATGGCGATATGGGTTTTATACCAATTTTGATGTGCGATGATGATGTTTTTTTGTGTCGTTTTTGTGATGTCGTGTTATCGAGTCACATACATTGCATTGGCGATAATGGCTTTTATGCCAAGCGACGAGGGCTTTTATGCCAAAGCGACGATGGGATTTTATGCCGAATGTCCATAATTATGGACAAAGTGACGAGTACCACATGCATAACATAGTCGTGTCTCATGGAGTCGGTTATGTTTATTTTTTAGTCTTTTGGTGTTGAGCTTTATTTGATGGCTTATAATGAATTGCGATGTTATATGATACCTTGTTTTGTGATGATTTTTGTGTTGAACATAAAGTGATTATGATGTGATAATTTCATGAAAATTATGCGATGGATATAACATGACGGTAAAGCGACGGTATGAGTTTATGGCGATGGAGTTTATGTCTTGTTTTGACATGATTATGGTGATTATGTAATGATATTAAAGTGTTGATCTTGTACACTAAATGATGATTCTAAAGTATGTGAGATTTGATATTTGTTGACATATTCTTATTAATTTATATCATTTATGATTCCAAAACTATTTATATATTTTATCATGCCTTTAATTATATGTTTTGGAGTATCTCACCCTTTACTTGTTTCGCCGTTGCCTTTATATTGGTAACGTGCAGGTGATCTGCGAGGATGATGAGGATTAGCTCGAGTCTCTTTATTTTGAGTCGCTCTGCTCTGATAGTAGTAACACTCGGGATTTGGGCGACGTTATTATTTTGATAGGATAGTTTATGTATACTATCCTATGACTTTATGTATTGATGATAACATGATGATACATACATTTTGTGAACACATCCGTTGTGCCGTGATTAGTCATATATTTATATGATGATTTATGTTATGAATCGGTATATCTGACTTTTGATTTTATGATGTGCATTATAATGCAAAGTGATGAAAAACACGAATATGTGATACCTTAATTTATGTTTGGATGAAATTTTGAAACTCTGATTTTATTATTAATTACGAGGGGTAGAATTGGGGTGTTACAGAGCAACTGTGAGGTTTGAACATTTCTTGTTTGCCCCTGTTCCTGGAATTACGAGTAATTGTCTTTTGTTTCTTATGTAAATATTTATGAGCAGCAATTATGTTCAAATTCATATATCAAAAATGAACTATTGGATGTTCTTGCAAAACAAAACAGAAAAATAAAAACAATTTGAAATTTCTTATGAAAACGAATTGTATTGATCTTTGAAGTTGGCCCATAATAGGCGTTTTGTACAAAGAGACTGACGTCCTAGTAAGAGAACACTGTCGAGGGAACATAAATTATACAATTTGTGAAAAATAAGAAAAACAGCTATGTGAAACAATCCCATTGGGTTCCGACTCTGCTATTGCCTTTATATCTTCAAGCATCTCATCACTTTGCTGCTTGGTCAAAGGTGGATCAGATTGATTGGCGCCGTCTAAGCTTGATAGTCGATACCGAAGTCTGGTCGCAAGATGATCCAATGAGATATAGTGTTATGCTTTGATCCCTAATTTTTTCCTGGACCGCCCTTTCAGGTTTTCAGTCCACCGGGATACCCTTTTTTGCCCAAGCCGCCTTTTCAGGTTTTCGACTTGCCAGGTGCACAGTTTTTTTAATATTTTCATCCCTTTCTTTTTCCCGAACCCTTTTGGTTCGCCGGGAAGCCCTTCTTTTTTCCTAGGCCAGTCAACCTAGTGGGTCTTTGATTATGTGTAATATCTTTTCACTATGTCTGCATTGACTGGGTGAGGGAGGTCATCACCATCCATGGTGGTTAGAATCATAGCTCCTTCCGAAAAAATGTTCTTAACCACAAATGACCCTTCGTATGTGGGGGTTTATTTTCCCCTGGGATCACCTTGCGGCAGTATGATGCGTTTGATCACCAAATCCCAGACTTGATATTCTTGACGTCTGACTTTCTTGTTAAAAGCCTTGGTCATTCGCTTTTGATACGTATGACCATGCCAAATAGAAGTAAGTCTCTTTTCATCGATTAGATTCAGATGATCAAGTCGGGTTTGGATCCAGTCATCTTTGTTCAAACCTGCATCCTTTATAACCCTGAGAGAGGGTATCTGGACTTCGATGGGTAGGACCGCCTCCATGCCGTATACCAAAGAGTAGGGTGTTGCCCCTGTTAACGTCTGTGCTGAGGTGCGTTACCCATGAAGAGCGAATGGTAACATCTCGTGCCAGTCTTTGTATGTCACCGTCATCTTCTGCATAATCTTCTTGATATTCTTATTAGCCGCTTCAACAGCCCCATTCATCTCCGGTCGGTAGGGAGAAGAGTTGTGATGTTGTATCTTGAACTGTTTGCAGAGCTCAGTGATCATCGTATTATTGAAATTTGTACCATTGTCTGTAATGATGCTCTCTGGTACACCGTATCGGTAGATCAGATTGTGTCGGATAAACCGTGACACGACGTTCTTGGTTACTGTAGAAAAGGAAGCTGCCTCAACCCACTTTGTGAAATAATCAATAGCTACCAGAATGAAACGATGCCCGTTAGATGCAGTAGGTCTGATCTCGCCGATCATGTCAATGCCCCACATTGCGAAATGCCAAGGAGCTGTCAAAACATCCAGAGGAACTGGAGGTACATGCACCTTATCAGCATAGACTTGGCACTTATGACAGGTTCGAGAGTGCTGATAACAATCAGCTTCCATAGTGGACCAATAATATCCTGCCCGTAGGATTTTCTTCGCCATGGTATGTCCACTGGAGTGAGTTCCGAAGGTTCCTTCATGTAACTCTGCCATGATCCTTTATGCCTCGCTTTTGTCTACACATCGCAGTAAGGTTGAATCATGGTTACGCTTATAGAGGATCCCACTACTGATGAAGAACTTTGCAGCGAACCTTCTCAAGAACTTCTTATCATTAACAGATGCACCCTCGGGGTATTCTTGAGCCTCAAGATACCTCTTTACCTCGTGAAACCAGGGTTTATCTGCTACCTCTTCCGTCTCAATGTCACAGCAATGTGCGGGTTCGTCCAACCTCTTGATGGTAATCTGGGGAGCTTCATTGTCCCACCTGACTTTGAACATAGAAGACATGGTAGCTAACGCGTCTGCCAGCTGGTTCTCTTCTCTTGGGAAGTGTTCAAAGGTTATCTCCTCAAAATGTGGGAGCAATGTCAGTACATACTCTTTGTAAGGAATAAGGTTTGGGTGCTTCGTGTACTACTCGCCTTTGATATGACTGATCACTAAAACAGAATCTCCGAATACACTCAAGAACTTAATCTTCAGGTCAATAGCAGCTCGAAGACCCATGATGCATGCTTCATACTCCGCCATGTTGTTGGTGCATTTAAAACATAATCGGACGGTGAACGGAGTATAACAACCCTCGGGAGATATAATTACAACACTGATGCCATTACCCAACGCTTTAGAGGCTCCATCAAAATACATAGACCATCGGGATCCCTTCTCGGGTCCTTCATACGGTTCAGGTTCTTCACAGTCGGTCACCAACATGATGTTCTCATCCGGGAACTCGAAATTCATGGATTGGTAGTCATCCACGGCCTGATGCGCCAAATGATCCGCCAATACACTCCCCTTGATTTCTTTTTGGGTTGTGTACTGGATGTCATACTCGGTTAAGATTATCTGCCATCTCGCTATTCTTCCGGACAGGGCGGGCTTTTCGAAGATATACTTGATTGGATCCATCTTTGATATCAATAAGGTAGTGTGAGTCAACATATACTATCTCAGCCGGCGAGCAGCCCATGCCAAAGCGCAACAAGTTTTCTCGAGCAATGAGTATCAGATCTCACAGTCGGTAAAATTTTTTCTAAGGTAGTAAATAACATGCTCTTTTCGGCCAGACTCGTCATGCTGCCCCAGCACGTACCCCATTGAACTATCCAGTACTGTTAAGTATAAAGTCAAAGGTCTTCCTTCAACTGGAGGCATCAGAATTGGTGGTTCTTTAAGATATTCTTTGATTATTTAGAAAGCGGTTTGACATTCATCATTCCATTTTACTACTTGATCTTTCTTCAGTAGCTTGAAGATTGGCTCACAAGTAGCAGTTAGATGTGAAATAAATTTGGCAATGTAATTCAGACGTCCCAAAAAACCTCTAACTTCCTTTTCTGTGCGGGGAGCTGGCATCTCTTGTATAGCTTTTACCTTGGCAGGGTCCACCTGAATACCCTTATCACTGACAACGAAACCCAACAGCTTACTAGACCTTACCCCGAAGGTGCACTTGTTCGGGTTCAACCTTAGTTTGTACGTCTTCAACCTGTCAAACAGTTTCTGGAGATGGTCAAGGTGCCCTTTCTCAGTCTGGGACCTTGCTATCATATCATCAACATAAACCTCGATCTCATGGTGAATCATGGCGCGCTAATAAGTTGCCCCAACATTTTTCAACCCGAAAGGCATGACCTTGTAGCAAAAGGTGCCCCACTATGTAACGAAGGTTGTCTTCTCCATGTCCTCGGGAGCCATCTTGATCTGATTGTAACCAGAAAAACCATCCATGAAGGAGAAAATCTTATGATGTGCGGTGTTGTCGACCAGAACATCGATGTGAGGGAGTGGGAAATCATCCTTGGGGATTTCCCTATTCAGATCTCTATAGTCCATTCACATCTGTACCTTACCATCCTTCTTAGGTACTGGAACAACGTTGGAAATCCACTGCGGATAAGAAGTGACAGCTAAAAATCCCGCATCGAACTGTTTCATGACTTCAGCTTTGATTTTCTCAGACATCTCAGGGTGCACACAGCGAACCTTCTGCTTTGCTGGAGGACAGTCTTCTTTGGTTGTAGGAGGTGTACCACAATATCGGTGTCCAAACCAGGCATATCTTCATAGGACCAAGCGAATATCTCAACATAGTCGCGTAGCATCTGTATCAATTGTTGCTTGACACCAGGCTCCAGATTTGCACCTATCTTGACCTCTTTCTTGTCTTCCACTGTACCCAAATTTACTGACTCAACTGGCTCTTCATGAGGCTGTATGGCCCTCTCTTCCTGCTGTAATAGTCTAGCAAGTTCTCCAGGCACCTCACAATCATCTTCACCTTCGTCCTCGGCTTGGTTGATCGGATTTTCGAAGTCATAACTGGAAGTAGCAGAGTTATTATCAATGTGATCCAGGGTGGATATGGATCTGCATTATGATACGTGAGTGTGTGTAAGAGAATAGCTGTTTTTGATAGAGCGAGAGACAGAAAAAAGAAAAACAAGGAGCGTAAAATTTGTAATGCAAGAAACGTCCATTGTTTTATTAATGATATATGAAATGACAAGTAATAAGCCCTCACAAACAAAGCCAAGGTGCCTAGGGCAAAGCATCGGGCCATAAAGTTTCAAACTGTCTATTACAACTCTTAAAACAAAAGCCAATTACCGTGGAATAAAAGAAACATGTATGAAGCCCTTCGCCATCAAGTTGTTTAGTCCACCCTTGGTTGTAGGGTAGATCCAGCTATCGATGTCTGAATCTTCTTCACTATCCTCAATTGCACTAACTCCCTGATTGCTGATGTGCAGAGGAGGTCTTCCAATCCGCGCGCTCTTAACAGCCATTTGAGCCCCCGTAGTAAAGACCAGACCAAATTTGTCAGTTTTGTGTGTGAAATCAGGGAGCTGACCCCAATTTGTACACTAACCTTCTTCAATTACAGCCCTGGCATCCTTGAGAGAAGCCATCTTCATCGGAGGTTTATTGGTAGCAACTTCAGTTGACGCCAAAGTCCGAGGGACCTCTTCAAAGTTCTGACAAGGGGTTTCGATGAATTCCCCATCCATCTCCATGTAGCGTAAGGAGTTGAGATGACTCACCATATACTCCTCTTCTTCTCGTACCGTGACAATCTCCCCCTTCACTGGATATTTCAACATTTGGTGGAGCGTGGAAGTCACTGCCCCAGCCTTATGAATCCAAGGGCGACCCAACAAGCAAGAATATGATGGTCTGATATCCATTACATAAAAGGTGGATTCAAAAGTCTGAGAGCCAACTTTAACATGGATGTCCATCTCCCCGTGCACCATCCTTTTTGACTTGTCGAAATCCCTGACCACAATATTGCTCGGCTTCAGAATCAAACCTTCGCAGTCCAGACGGTCTAATTCCTTCTTTGGCAGAACATTTAATGAGGAACCGGTATCCACAAGTACATGAGCCATAGTAGTGCCCCTGCACTCGATTGAGACGTGTAGAGCATCATTATGATTTCTCCCCTTAGCGGTCAGATCTGCATCTGAGAAACCAAACCCATTGTCGATAGTCAGGCTAGCTACGCAATCTTTGAATTGATCGGCTGAAGTTTCCTCCGGCACATGCACAGTTTTGAGGAATGCAATTAAAGCCTTTGCATGGGCTTCAGAACACAACAACAAGGACAACATGGAGATTTTTGACGGGGTCTTCCTTAGCTGCTCGGCTATGTTGTAGTCGCTCTTCTTGATAATCTTCAGTATTTCCTCTATCTCCTGCTTAGAGGTTTCTACGATGATCTTCTTAGGTGCCTCCGTCCAGGCAGGCTCACCTATGATTTCTTTGCCCCGAGTCCTGGATGGCTCGGCGACAGGGGTGATAACTGGAATAGGAATCGAGACAGTAGTTGGTGTAATAGCAGACGGAATGACAACAGGTTTGTGAACAGTCGGAGGGGAAATCTCGGGAGAAAAGAGTCTTCCGCTTCTGGTGACCTTGCTAGCCCCGACAATATTGCTGACATCAACATCAACTTCCTCACTCTTTAAGTCTTGTTTAACTCCATAGTAATACACATCAGCACCATATTGCCAAGGGACAGCCTTATCTGAAGTGTGTGGGATAGGACCAGGGACAGTAATTATTAACGGACCAATTCTCGGGATGGGTGTAATCCTAACAGGTTTTCTCGAGGAAACCTTGGAAGCATTGGCAGAAATGGTTATGATGGCAACATCTTCAAACTGTAACACCATTTTCACCATTGTCCAAACTCAAAAATAGTGTTGTGTAGTTGGACTTCTCCAGGCTATCCCAACCACTCTCAACTCAGGCTAAACATTACATTAGTTTCCTAGAGGTCCAAGGAAGCTAACCTGATCATGACAGCACCTTGAAACAGGCTCGAACTCAAAACACAATTTCCATTTCCAAGGTGAGTTTTCTGACTTTTGAACTCTTCATATAGGCATTTTTAGGTTTCCATTTGTGAAGATAAAATGTAGATATCATAGCCCTGAAACTAACCATGCCCTTAGATTTCATTTATATTGCTTAAGTAGTGTGAATTTTGAGTCTGGACTTTCTGAAAAAATTAGGTTAGAATTGGTACTAGTCAAAATTCATGCTTATCTTTGAGCCATTATTTAAGTTATTTACATTTCTGGAATCGTGGTGAAATTTCTAACAAGTTTGATGTTCATACTTTTGAGAATGGTTGAGAAATGAATGAGTTGCAGAGACTCTGGCTGGCGCGAGGAAGAAGATGAAGTTTATCATTAGAACTGGTTTTGCAATATATATTTATGGTTTGATATAATACACCGGATGTATAGCCACCTCAGTGGTAGAGAGCGCGCGCGTATAAGGCCTTACTATACTTGGTCATGGGTTTGAGCCAGGCATGGGACATTTTGTTATTTTTTTTGTGATTTCCTTTCCTTTTCTCACTCATAAGCGCGCATGGGCCTCCTTTGGGTTGGGCCTAATTACTTTTACTCACCATCACCCCCATGGACATTTCATGCCATGCAGGCCCATTTTTCTTATTTTTGACATTTTTCTGATTAAAGAGAAAAACACCATTTGGGCCTAGTGCAAAATAAAATTTGTTTTACTTATAAACCACCCAAATCATTTTCATACCCTCCTGACTTTAAACTTTATATTTTATTTTATTTTATTTTCCCTTTTTTATTATTATTAATATTGTTATCATTATTATTTTTATTAATCAAAATTCCAAAAATATTTTATTTGTTTATTTACATATTTAAAATACTTTTTATTTTATTTCTTTTAAAGATAAAAAGACCAAAAATATTTTCTTAACAAATTTAATTTCCTTTCTTAAATTTAAATAATAATTAGACTTAGGTTTATTTTATTTCATTTTAACTAAAATTAATTTAGAACTTAGGTTCCTTTTAATTAATTAACCTTTTATACTAGTTTAATTAATATAAAATCTTTTTCATACAAAAACCTAAAAAACTTGCCTTCTCTTAAACAATTTATTTTCTTTTCTTAAATCAATTTGGTTTAGTTTTTATTCGAATTAGTCTTTTTTTTTACTTAACCTAATTAGAACTAGAACCTTTCAAAGACATAAACAAAAGCAATTTCTTCTTTCCTTGTATATTATTTCATAATCTTGTACATTATTTCATAATCTTGTACATTATTATTATTCAAATTAAATATGGTTAAAATAGTAATTAGGTTTTTAATTATTTGTTATCCTCCATTTGTAAATTTGTACCCGCATCTCTCAAATGATGTAATAGCGTAGAGTTTACATTTTTGCAATTTATCGTTTTAAATTTAAATGCTAGTAATTAGAGTGTGTATGGAAAGACATAAATAAACAAATAGAAAACTCTAATTCAAGAACAAAATGCATGAAATTAAAATACTTTACACACTTGCACCTCTAGGATTAACCTCACTTGTTTCCTTAAGAAAAATAGTCATGTCTCGCATGTGGAATACTTTAGCAAAAAAAACTCAAATACGAGATCATAGTCCCTCGATGATCCTTCAAATGTTGCCTTCTTAAAATGATCTTAGACCCTTACAACTTGCTAAGGTATCTTATAACATTGCTTTCTATGACTATACCATGACCCACGTCCGTCCCTTCACATCCAATGATAGGGCTTCTTATCAATCAATGATAAGATAGCAATATATAAAGGAGGAGGAAAATAATTAAGATTTTTTGAGTAGGTAGAACGTTCATAGTTGCTTGCTCACAACCATTTTCAAAGCATCTCTCAAAATACACCAACACTTTCAAATGAAATATTTTTAAACGTTAACACTTTGTATGCATTCTTATAGACACGAGCATCATTACAAAGTTTGCCTAAACAAAGGCCCTTTTCAAAAATACTTTCAAACTATCACAAACACCTTTCAAACAAAGCATTTAAAAGTGACCTAGCAACTAAGAGTCCGTAGATAACTACAGATGAAAAGGGTGCTAACACCTTCCCTTTTCATAACCTACCCCTCAAACTCAAGAAAATTCTCAAAAGGTCTTTCCTGATCTTTTCACCCTTTCCTTTATTGGATAAAAGAAAAGTCAGTGGTGACTCTTTCTATTTGCAACAATTGCGATAAAATGCAAAACACCCAAGTCAGTTCTCCCACTGTATTATAGGTATCTATTCACACCCTCTAGATATGTTTCTATCGTCTAACAAGTCACATCAAGAGCCCAATTCATTACGGCTTTGACACTTTTAGAAAATGGCTTACAAACCTAAAAGGGATTATAAAAGAGCCCCAATTTTCACGGGAGAAAATTATAGTTATTAGAAAGCTTCTATGCAAATTCATGTCAACTCATATGAAAAAGGTGTTTGGGAAGCCATTCAAAATGTTCCAATACACGTGACATCTGAGGTTGATGGTGCAAACCATACCTAAGCCGAAAAACTTATGGAATGAGAATGATAATAAGAAGTGGGCACACGATTGGAAAGAAAAGAACACCAATTTATCCACTCTTAGTGTTGATGAGTTCTATTGTATTTTCCATTGTCAAACCGCTAAATCTATGTGGGATGCTCTACAAGTTACCTATGAGGAAACTAATGAGGTCAAACAACATAGAATTAATACAATTAATCAAGAGTTTGAACTCTTTCGCATGAAGCAAGGGGAAACCATTGCTCAAATTCAAAAATGGTTCTCGCATCTTATTGATCATTTAAATTTACTAGGTAATCCTATTTCCAATGTTATTGCTACTAATAAGGTGTTGAGATGTCTTACTAGGAATAAACAACCGAAAATCATTGCGATCAAGGAAGCCAATAATTTTGCAACACTTGATCTCACCGCTTTGTTTAGAAAGTTAGAAGAACGCGAGCAAGAACTCAATTGCTTAGACAAGTATGAAAAGAAGTTTAAGAAAAAGAAGAAGAAAGAAAAAGAAACTAATAAGGAGGAAGCATTCAATTCTAAAGCTCTCATGGCTTAAAAACCAAAGTCCTTAAGGGAAGAGCACTACTATTATGATAAAGAGGTTAATGACAACTATAATTTAGAAGACGAAAAGATGAGTTTATTTGTTAAAAGGTATCATAAGTATGTGAACAAAAGAAATAAAAAAGGTCTTAAAAAAAGGAGAATTGAGCCCAAAAGAAAAGCTACATTCTCCAAGGAAGAAAGACCCAAAAAGGATGACTCAAACCTTAACAAAGAGAAAAAAAGGAATCAACTCAAAGGTCATGACAAACCTAGGAAAGCCTATGTGGCTTGGGGAAGTTATGTTGAGTCCTCAAGCGATGAAGAATCTAATGATGATAATAATTTAGCAAATATGTGTTTTTCAACTCATCACAATGATAATAGAAATAAAGGACACAAATTCTCTAAGTATGATGAAGTGTGCCTATCAGGTCATTATCATGAAGATAAGGAGAAAAAGGATAATATCATCTACAAGCAATGAAACTCATCATTATAATCATCATCAAAAAGGTAACAATAAAAAGGTAAACTCTTATCAAAAGAACTTTGTAAATGGAAAGTCTCATCTTTATTTACGGGACGTTTTTGAAAATTTACACAAGGGAGCTATTGAAACTTTTAAAATGTTGGCTTCAAATAAAAAAAATATTTTCTCATTTAGAAGAAAAAATTTTAGAAACTGAAAATAAAATGGAAGCCCTAAATAACTCTCTTGTAGGTATTCATAAGGTAAAGAATAAGATGGATGACAATCCATTTAACTTTGTTTGTGATACATGTTATATTTGGCAAAATTATGTAAGAAAACTTAAAGCTAAAGTGACAAAGGCTCTACAACCAAAGGTGATCTTTGCTATTGATTCAACAAAGTTTAACAAATCTTTGAATACTCCTTATGCAAAATATATATTTGTCGAGAATAAAGAGAAAATAAAAATTAACACCTTTCGAAATATAACTTGTTACCACTGGCGTATGAAGGGACATATCATTGCCAAATGCAAATTTAAGAAAAATTCTAATTCTAGTAGCATTTCTCAATGGTCCCTAAATTGTGATGATTATGTTACTCACCCTCAAGGACCCAACAAGGAATAGATACCTAGTTCATCTTGTTGAAAATTGCAGGCAAATTATCTTGATTCAATGAAGAAACTATAGTGTTTCATAAGTAGATACATCAAGGCAATTAGAAGGTGACATATTCATATTGTATTGACTTAGTGGCAAAATGATTGGATGTGTTATAGAATAACATCAACAAGTGAATCCTTGATAAAATATCCTAAAACAATTAGAAGGTGAAATTGATGAAACTTGGTCATATTTGTGCTTAGTTCGTATGTAGTGATTGATGCTCATTTTCTTGAACCTCATGTGAGATATGAAGATGTGAAAAACACAAGAAGGGGGGGTTGAATTGTAAAACATAAAACAAATGGTTTGACAACACAATATTTTTATCCTGGTTCGTTTGATCTCAAACTACTCCAGTCCACCCGTCAAGGTGATTTCGCCTCTCTCCAACGAGGTCTTAATCCACTATTTTCAAAGGATTATAACAGCTACTTTAGCAACTTTTAAAGTCTTCTTGAGTACAACCACGAACCGGTTTATCTCAAGGAAATCTTTTACAAATAATTGAACAAGGATGTGTTAACATTTTCTAACAAAACAATATATCACAACTGTGATAATTACACAACTTAAGCTTGGAATAAACTGAATTTGCTAAAGCGTTTGAATAAGCGTGGTTTTGAAGGCTTGGCAAATTATGTGAGTGCATGCGTGTGTCTTTTCTCAAGCAGACTTGTTTATATAGGCAAGGCAAAGATACGTTGTCCATAAAGCCAGTTTAATGATAATAACACACTTTCCTTTTGAAGAAGATCTTGTCTGAAGAGAGCCGTTAGCATTTAATTTTGTCCTGAACAATTAATAGCGCTTCAGAGTGTTGATGACTTGGTAAAGATGTCTTTGATCAGAGTCAGAGTGTATTGGTTTATGCGCAGATTCTGGTCATCAAGCTTCAGCGTATAATCTGGTAGCTTCAGCATGTAGCACATATTACTGATCTTCTGATGCTGATTCCATCAGAACTTCTGTATATACAAAACATAATTTTAAGAAGCATATTTGTTTTATATATATCTTTGAATTTATTTATTCTTTGTATTTTGTTATCATCAAAACTCTAATCAAGGGTTGTAGAATCAAACTATGTTCTAACAAGATGCTCTCGTTCTGCTCCGCTTTATCGAAAAGGTTGTATTGTTTCATTTACTACGTCTTCTAAAAGTAAGATAGCTATTTTATCAATTTATGTGCACAAAATATATAAAATACGTATTGATTGCTCTTTTGATCCTTTGTTCGCTTCCAAACATTTTAATTGAATAGGTGATTATTTCAGTTTACATGTTTATAATGACTTTGGATAAATGGTGCAAATTATGTGTGTTTTGCCTTACCTTGATATACATGTACTCTTTTTTATTGCTTAGGTTGCATAATCATGAATAAATATTGTTAAAAATACATACATTTAATGATTGCATGTGCATTAATCATACTACACATCCAAAAGTCAGTATAGGACTAGTCAGTTAGCCATGTGTCGATTCATAAACTAAAACTTTTAAATTTGTCCAAGTTCTTTCTGTATGCGTTGACTCAAAACTCGCATAGGTCGACTCATAAAATAAATTTTCTATCATTTTTACAAATGCTTCAGTACCGGTCGACACGTGACACAAATGTGTCAACACACCCGTTACTTAGGTCTACACGTGTTTGCAGAAAGGAGTGAATAATCATCCTTTTCATCTTCTACATTCTTATATTCCTTTTGTGTGCCTTAAACCAAATTAAAACCCTAACATTGAACCTGGAATTTTCGTTCAAATTCTCTTTCTTCCCATAAAAAAGCTCTCATAAACACTATTTCACAAATTCCATTAGTGTTCACCTCCATCAAAGCTCCACTAAAGTGTCATTCAAGTTCCACCACATTCAAGGCTGGCTTGAAATTGTGAAATTGCAAAATGGCTCCTAAGTTTGCTAGAGGTAAGGGCGCTGACAGAGGTAAAGGAAAAGTTGGCTCTTCCTCAAGTGCTTCTGAAAGTGTGTTTGATCTGGTTGGCAAAGAAAACATGGAATTCTCTGATTAAAAGTGTCACGGGAGGATTGTTGCCAAGAAAAGTTACTACAAAACAAAGAAAACTAAAGAACTCCACATTCCTAAAGTTGTGAGAAGACTAGATGTAATACGGTGGGAGAACTGACTTGGGTGTTTTGCATTTTATCGCAATTGTTGCGGTTAGAAAGAGTCGCCACCCGGCTTTTCTTTTATCCAATAAAGGAAAGGGTGAAAAGAATAGGAAAGACCTTTTGAGATATTCTCTTAATTTCAGGGGGTAGATTATGAAAATGGAAGGTGTTAGCACCCTTTTCATCCGTAGTTATCTACGGGTTCTTAGTTGCTAGCTCATTTTGAAATTCTTTGTTTGAAATATGTTTTGTGATTGTTTTTGAAAGTATTTTTGAAAAGTACTTTCGTTTAGGTGAACTTTGTAATGATTCTCGTCTCTATAAGAATGCATACAAAGTGTTGACTTTTGAAAATATTTCATGGGAAAGTGTTGGTGTATTTGAAATATGTTTTGAAATGTTGTGAGCAAGCAACTACGAGCATTCTACCTACTCAAAAAGTATTAGTTCTTTTCCTTGTCCTTTAAATATTTCTACCTTACCATTGATTGATAATAATCCCTATCATTGAATGTTAAGGGACGGGCGCGAGTCATCGTATAATCATAGAAAGAAACTTGTAAGACGCTTTAGCAATTTTTCATAGGGACTGAGATCGTTTTACCAAAGGCAACGCCGAAGGATCATCGAGGGACTACGATCTTTTTTTATCGAGGGTCTTTGCTAAATCGTCCCACAATCAAGGGACATGACTATTTATTCGTACACAACAAGCGAAGTTACCTTAGAGGTGCTTGTGTGAATTGTGTTTCGATTGCATACATTTTTGTCTTTGAGATTAGGGTTTTCTAATGGTTGATTTTATCTTGACAAACACACCCTAATTACTAACAATCATATTAAAGAGATAAATTGCAGAAATTAAAATCCTACACTATTACATCACTTGGGGGATGGGGGTGCAATTTACAAATGGGGATGAAATAAGCCTAATTAGATTATTACAACCATATTGAATAAATGAATAGCAATAAAAAATATAAAAAGGAAAATAGTGTACAAATAAAGTTAAACAAACTTTATGTATTGACACATAGCTTTATGCATCGACACATGCCACTTCCTGTTTCTGAAAAATCCAAATCAACTCAGTATGAGTTAATACATAATGGTATGTGTCGACTCATTTCTTGTTTGTGTCGACACATTCGTGTTTTGTTTCGACTCATGCACCTTTTGTCTCTCTGTATTGGGTCTGGATAACAGTATGCATCGATGCATAAGGTCTTGTGTTGACTCATACCCTGTTCTGCAACTGATATGAGTCGACTCATGTGAGTACGTATCGACTCATGTTGCAGTATTTTTTTCCTCTAGCATTGTTCTATTATGTATACAGGTCAGTTCTCAACATATTATTTACAAAAATGAAAAGCAAACAAATGGTTAGCTTCAAGGGCAATGATTACTACATTTTATCTTCACAAGTGAATCACTAATGACGCTTGAAATGAAGAGCTCAAAGTTAAGAGGACTTACCTTAAGATTGCAATTTGTGTTTTGAGACTGAATCTCTTTCAAGATGTTGTGATGGCTTTAGTGAACCCCTAGGAAGTTGCTCTAGTCCTTCCTCTGTATTGGAAGTTGCTGAACCACTCCAGCCCAGTCAAGTTGTACAATACTATCTTTTGTTTATGTTTAGAAGGTGATAATAATGGCACTGCAGAAATTGTTCTTGTGTTTGAACAATCTCTATATGATGTGAAGTGCTTGGATATTTGGTTTATGGAAAAGATTGCAAGGTGGGACAGTGGGTTGAAGGTTTTTCTGTTTTGTGAATCAAAATATAGTAGAGTTTTTTGAATGAACAGAGGTTACAAAGAATTCTCTCTCTCTCTCTCTCTTTCTTTTTTCTCCAAAAATGCCCCCTTTGTGTGTTGTGAAAATAGTTTATTTGTAGATGAAGTTGGCTGAAATTTGAGAGGGAAACAAATGAGTTTTTGAACTTTTTGGGTATGTTGTTTCATAGCTTTTTAGATGTAACTCTTATATGCTAATTTGGTACAAATATTGGGACTGATATAGTACAGGCTTGGACAGGGTTAGAGGCAGCATAGCAGGACTGTTTTGTAGCAGCTTTGGAGTGGAGTGGCAGCTTGTTGCAGGGCAGGTTTTGTACAGGAAAACATATTTTCTTTTAACATGGTTTTAGGCTTGTAGCAGCAGGCTTAGACTTGGCAGCATATATAATTTTTGGGCTTTTGACATCAACATTTGTAGCATGATACAAGTATGGTATTGTGGATAGCATAGTGGCAAGGTTTGAAGATTTAGTCAAAGGGAAAAGTTCAAACAAGACAAGGCTTAGAATTTGTAACTTGCAATTTTTTATCTTTAGAAATGCAACCTTGTTATTTACTTGAAAGCTTATAATAATTTGAATTATCTTGAATTATGGTGAAAAGATGTCATGAAGAAATGAAATTAACATGTATAGAAAATACTTAGAAATTTTTTCCAAGTCTTGAAAAGTTTGATTTTTGACTTTCTTGATTTTTAATGATCAAATTTCATATTTTGAATGTCTTGATGAAATGTGATCTTGGAAACTCAAATTCGACCAAAAAGTCAAAGTTTGACTTTTCAGTGTACAATTGACTTTTTCATCAATTGACCAAATTTCATCTATCAATCGGGGGATGAATTGAAATATGCAATTAGGTAAAAATGATGTCCTTGAATCCTTGAGATCATATTTCAAATTGTGATACGGTGGCCAGAATCGGGACTGTTTTTAGGAATTGCTGGTTTGCGTTTTGTGTTTGTGTTTGCAAAATGTCGCGGTAAGCAAGAGTCGCCATCGACTTTTATTTTTATCCAACAAGAAAGGAAAAAAGCACAGAAAAATTCCCTTTTTCGAGATTTTGAGTACGGGGGGTAGATTATAGAAAGGGAAGGTATTAACACCCTTTCTATCCGTAGTTTTCTACGGGCTCTTAGGTACTTGCTCATCATTTTCAAAATTTCTTCTGTGTTTGTGTGATTTAAAAGAAGTTTTTGACTTCGATTTAACCCTTGCTTCTGTCTTCAAGAGTGTTACGAAGTGTTTTTAAAAGCTTTGTTTAAAAAGAGTGTATGTGTGGTAAAGTTTGTTTGTTTGAGCAAGTACTTAAGAACTAATCTACCTACTCGAAAAAGAGAATGTTTCTATTCTTGTTTCCTTCAGACAGTGCTATCCCACTATTAGTGAGTAGGTAGCATCATCGTCGGAGTTTTAAGGGTCAATTCGAAAGGGACGTACGGTCACCAAAGCAATGTTAGGACATCTTAGTAGTAACCCTAATGTCTTAGATCGATTATTCGAGGCAACAATTCCGAGGCAATCATTCCGAGGCAACTTTCCGAATGAGACTTTGATCTTTGTTTAGACAAGAGAGCAACCACTAAAATATTCTATACTTAATGACCGTTTACCGAAGGCAACCGAAGTGGGAGTGTACCCTAGGAGTGCGCATGTACGAGTGACTCAATTTCAAGTTTATTATCTTTGCACATTTAGGGTTATCTAACCATTTTAAAGTTAATCATACATTTTTGTCATGCATCCCTATTATTCATACATCTAACAGTTAATATTTGCAGAATTTAAAGTGTGGAAATTAAACTACGCTATTACAAGGCTTCAGGTATTTACATAGCCAAAAACAAACCCTTAAAAAAATAATAAATGAAAAGTAAAAGTCCTAATTAAGCTATTACAACATGTGAGCAATTACATTAATATGGAAAAATAAAATAATAAAGCGCGCGCGAGGAAATTAAGATCGGGAGAGAGCTAGGGTTTTGACCCCTTCTAACCTAATTAAAAAAAAATTGTTTTTGTTTGTTTTTTATTATTTTTAAGAAAAGAATTAGGTTTTAAAAATTAAATACAAAATTAATTAGCTAATTAAATTAATTAATGAAAATAAATAAATGGCCTATTTTTGTGTTTTGTTATTTTAAGAAAAAGAAAATATAATTAAATTTAGACAAAACCCTAATTATTCTAATTGTTTTTTAATTTATTTACAAAAAGAATTTAAGTTACCCTAGAGATTAAATAACCTAATTAAATTAATTAATTTATTGATAAAAAAATCTAAATCTAATTGGATGAAAAAATATTTTTTGTGATTTTTTGAATAAAAGAAAATTAAATTAAATTAGTAAAAATAATTTAAATGATTAATTAAGAAAATAAAAATAACAAAGGAAAAGAGATATGGGCCTGAAATTGGTGAATTGGAGGGTGCAAACAGCATATTCTGGGCCCAAGAAGAATTGATCCATTGTTGACTTGCTGGATCCAATGCTACGTGTTGACCAACGCCTTTGGTGGACCATCACTTGATAACCATCAGATCTGGCTTCCTGACATCTGGCTGGTTGGATTATGAGGATGTATGGTGGTTTGACCAACGCCTTTGGTGGACCATCACTTGATAGCCATCCGATCTGGCTTCCTGACATCTGTCTGGTTGGATTATGAGGATGTATGGTGGTCCTTGGCCTTGGGTGTACGCCTGATTACATGAAAGAAAATAATATGAAAGAATGGGGGGACCTGGGATTCGAACCCAGGCCCAAAGCACTTTCCACTTGCATCAATGCCAGCTGAGCTACACGTTCTATTTGTATATAGAATAAATAATAATGATAATATATAATATATGCACGTTAATGGAAAAAGAGCGCCAGAATTCAAATGGCCCAATAGAAGGGTGCCACGCAGGTCATCCCCAACCTTGCTCCGTTGGTAAAAGTTAAACACTTTTACCTACAGACATATGCCCGTCGCTACATCCCTGCAACTTCTCAAAATTAAGCATAAGCAAGATAAATAAAAACCAAGGCCATGGATAGATTCATCTGGACCTGCTGAGCACAATGGTGCCCCTTTCATAGCCTAATTTTACCTGCACGCAGAAATCCTAAATCGAGCCAAAAAACCCTAGCAATGGTGAAATCTCATACAGTCCATAAAAATGCAATTAAACGTTCCAGATAGCTTGCAAATATGATGGTGAACAAGAATATATGATTATCCATGCTATAAGTTCCAGAATTATGCAAATCGAATTTAAAAAAAGTTCAATGTCGTGAATGCCTTACAGTGGTTTTTGGCGTCTGAAATTGCTTGTTCTTGATTGGTATTGGTTGCTTGTGATCCCAGGAAACGATTGGGATGGTTAGGAGGCTTTGTAATTTCCTGGAAGTATGATTTCAACTCAACACTTTTTGTGATTTTTTTCAAGTTTGGTTCTTGTTCTTGCGCCTCTCTCCAGCCTTGTTTTAGGTCTGCAAATGTTCAATATATATCAAGGATTGGATTAGGGTTGAAAACCTGATCTCAATCTTCCTCCATCATTGCTTTTAATTTTGATTTGATTTACTTGAAAATCTTGCTAAAAATAGGTCAAACTCAATCTTTTTGTGCACACAAAGGCCTTGCACGAATTCAATCACTTGCCAACTGGATATAGGACCTGAAACAAGCACAAGATCTTGAGATTTCAATGATTTGGATTTTCTATGATTTGTTTTGATTAAAATTGATTTAATTCAAATAAAATATCAAAATAAATAATAAAAATAAGATAATGACAAGTGGTAAGATCTAGGGCTCGTGGACCATGCTACTAACTCAAAACAAGTGCAAAAGATTGGGCCCATTTGGCAAAAATTTCAATTTGAGGCATAGTTGACTTTTGGCAATTTTACAAAAAAGGTCAACTTCACCAATGCATAACTTCCTCAATTTTGACTCTTTGAAGGTGTTCTTGGACTTTTTAGAAATATTTAGATGTCCTCTAAGCAAACCTTTTGGTCTTATCTCAATTTGGTATTCCATTTTCATGTATTAAGCTTTGACAAGAAATGTGTTTTTGTTGACTTTTCAAAATGACCTATAATGTCCAAATTCACAACTTCTTATGAGTGCATATTTTGAACTTGGGAGATGAATATGGATTGTATAGCATTGCATCCTCTTCAAAATGAGCTTTGAATGGGTCATTTATCATAAAGTATGAGAATGTTATGCTTGGTCAAAGTTGAGTTGACTTTTCCTGCAAAACCCTAATTTAGCAACTTTTGGTTCTTTATAAATTATGAGCAATCATTTATGAATCATGATAAACCCTTGATCAAATGATTAATGATACTTAAAAATGATGATGTTGACCAAAAATCTTGAGGATTGACTATATGTGGACCACAGTTGACTTTTGCCCTAGCATAATCAATTTTCAGGCCTTTGAGCAGTTGACTGAGCAAACTTTCTCTGTAGGGCTTGAAAATTGACATGGATAATCTTGAGAACATATTAGGACAATGGTGAGAATTTGGGATCCCTTGGACTCAATTATCTTGATGTAACATGAAACCCTAATTTGAGGTAGACTGCCTTAGGAGAGAGCTTGTCTAGTCAACCTTTGGACTTCCTTGAGCAACTTGAGGATCTTTCTTGAAATATTTTGAGAAATATGGGAGGGAAAATTTTGGGGTACAACAGCTGCCCCTGTTCAATCTTCTTAAACCTGAGGATGTAGATTGGCTTTTCTGCTTTTCGTGATCCGGAGGTGGAAGATGATTGAACACTAGAGTGCCCAGAAATTTGCACTCGCATGAAGTGGTAATTATCTTATGATGTCGGGAATGGGCTTACAGATGCAATTTGGAAATTGATGATGGAGAATGGGCTTAAAGATGCCATCCGAAGGAGTGTCGATCGCATAAGAGATTCCTTAGCGAGAGCCTGTATACCTGTTGTTGAGGAAGACTTCGCTAGGGAATGCTGATCTCTGTCTTGGGAGAAATAGAATTTTAGGAGCTTCGGTCGTCCGTTATTCTACTGGGAAATCATCTCTTGGTCGAAGAGGTGAAAATTAACTACTATCTGGTCGTGATCCAGGCTTCATAGTGATAAGACAGACTTCTATCTGGTTGTAATCCAGGCTTTATAGTGACTTACTGGAGAGATGAGATTAAACTTGCTATACGGTCGTGATCCAGGCTTCACAATTTCTCGATTCTTATCAGGTCATAGTCGAGGCTTCAGAAGGGAATGAGTTGTTATCCAGTCGTATCCGGGCTTCAACTTGAACTTAGGGAACACTAATATCCGGTTGACTCCGGGCTTCTTAGTAATTGTCCAAGTAAACTACTATTTGGTCGAAATCCAAGCTTCGCAGTGTCTTATACTGTTATCTGGTCGTAATCTAGGGTTCAGTCCTTTTACCGCTATTTGGTCGTAACCCAGGCTTCACGATGCTTTATACCATTATCTGGTCGAATCCAGGCTTCATGGTGTTCTATACGGCTATCTGGTCGTAACCTAGGCTTCACAATACCTTACTTCTTAACTGGTCATAATCCAGGCTTTAGAAGAAATCAAATGGTTATTCGGTCGTAATCCGGGCTTCTCTTTGGCTTTGGGCCTACTAATATCCCGTCGTAATCTGGGCTTCATAGTAATTGGTCGGGTAAACTGATATTTGGCCGTAATCCAAGCTTCATAGTGTCCCTCACTGTTATTTGGTCGTAATCCAGGCTTTAGTGTTTTTTATTGCTATCTGGTCGTAATCCAGGCTTCGCGATGTCTCATACCATTATCTGGTCGAATCCAGGCTTCATGGTGTTCGGAGAAAATCAAGATACTATTCGGTCGTAATCCGAGCTTCATAACTTGTATTAAAGATAAAACACTATATGGTCATAATCCAGGCTTCGCGGTGTCTTTGGCTGCTATCTGGTCGTAATCCAGGCTTCACAGAAACTTGTATTGCTATCTGGTTGTAATCCAAGCTTCAGAATAACTGGCTGAGCTGTTATCCGGTCGTAATCTGGGCTTCACGGCTTGTGTTTATGATATACCACTATCTGGTCATAATCCAGGCTTCATGGTACCTCGTACTACTATCTGGTCGTAATCCAGGCTTCATAGTACCTTGCTGAGCTGTTATCCGGTCATAATCCGGGCTTCACGGCTTGCTGGGGATTAGGTTATTATTCGGTCGTTCTCCGGGATTCATAGCTTAAAGATAAATCACTATCTGGTCGAATCCAGGCTTCGTGGTGTTTGATACTGTTATCCGGTCGTCCTCCAGGCTTCACAATATGTTGCAGAGATCAAGATACTATCCGGTTGTAATCCGGGCTTCATAGCTTGAACTTTGTGAGAATTTGATCGTATCTTTCCTGAAAGGTAAAGGTTAGTCGTATGTAATGCATGACATGTATCAAGCAATGATGTTCTTAAAATAAATGAGATTGTGTTGTATGATGCGTATGCATATGTCATGATGTATGGATATGCAATGTTTTTATGATAATCTCTAGCTTGGGAAAATAAATCCCGGATTGCTGCTTGAGAGTGCAAGAAGTTGATTTCTTCGTTTCCGCTAGGGATAGTGAATGAAGATGCTTGTGAGAATAATCCTGCTGGAGAAATAAACCGGCGAGAAAATGATTATGTGGGGGAAGAGATGCTCGGCTAGAAGATCAACTGATTTAGAGAAATAACCTCGGTTGGGGATAATCTTTTAGTGTGGGTGATAGATAAACTCTGCTTGGGGAGAATCTTACTGACTCATTTGCGGTCGCGAGCCTCAGCTGGGGAGAGTGGTGTCCCGTTCGGGACCGCTAACATCACCGTCTTTTTCTTACTCTGTGGGGAGTGACTGTACCTTTAATCGTATTCTCCAGCTAGGTCTATCCTTATACCTGGTGGACAGAGCAACTGTAAGGTTTGGACATTTCTTATTTTCCCCTGTTCCTGATATTACGAGTAATCGTCTTTTGTTTCGCATGTAAATGTTTATGAGCAACAATTATTGTCAAATGCATATATAAAAAATGAACATTGGACGTTCTTGCAAAACAAAATAGAAAAAGAAAAACAATTTGAAATTTCTTTGTGAAAATGAATTGTATTGATTTTGAAGTTGGCCTGAAAATAGGCGTTTTTGTACAAGAGGCTGACGTCCTAGTAAGAGAATGCCGCCGAACAATATAATTTATACAATTTGTGTAAAACGAAGAAAAACAGCTATGTGAATAATTCCACTTGGTTCTAACTCTGCTATTGCCTTTATATCCTCGAGCATCTCATCACTTTGCTACTTGGTTGAAGGTAGATCAGATTGATTAGTGTCGTCCGAGCTTGATAGTTGATACCGAAGTCTGGTTGCAAGATGATCCAATGAGACATAGTGTTACGCTTTGATCCCTAATTTTTTCCTGGACCGCCCTTTCGGGTTTTCAGTCCACCGGGATACCCTTTTTTACCCAAGTCGCCTTTTCAAGTTTTCAACTTTCCGGGTGTACGTTTTTTTTATTTTCATCCCTTATTTTGCCCAAACCCTTTTGGTTTGCCAGGAAGCCCTTATTTTTGCCTAGGCCAGTCGATCTAGCGGGCCTTTGATTATGTGTAGTATTCTTTCTCTATATCTGCATTGACGGGGTGAGGAAGGTCATCCATGGTGGTTAGAATCATAGCTCCTCCTGAGAAAATGTTCTTAACCATAAATGGCCCTTCTTACGTAGGGGTCCATTTTCCCCTGGGATCACCTTGTGGAAATATGATGCGTTTGATCACCAGATCCCCAACTTGATACCCTTGTCGTCTAACTTTCTTGTTAAATTCCTTGATCATTCGCTTTTGATACGTCTGACCATGACAAATAACAGTAAGTCTCTTCTCCTCGATTAAGTTCAACTGATCAAGCCGGGTCTGGATCCAATCGTCTTCGCTCAAAACTGCGTCCTTCATAATTCGAAGAGAGGGTATATGGACCTCAATGGGTAAGACTGCTTCCATGCCATACACCAAAGAGTAAGGTGTTGCCCCTGTTGAAGTTCATGCTGAGGTTCGGTACCCATGAAGAGAAAATGGTAACATCTCGTGCCAATCTTTGTATGTCACCGTCATCTTCTGCACAATCTTCTTGATGTTCTTATTAGCCGCTTCAACAGCCCCATTCATATTCGGCCGATAAGTAGAAGAGTTGTGATGCTGTATATTGAACTTTTTGCATAGCTCGGTGATCATCATATTGTTAAGATTTGTACCATTGTCCATAATGATCCTCTCGGGTACACCATATCGACAGATCAGATTGTGTCGGATAAACCGCGCCACAACATTCTTGGTTACTGTAGCGAAGGAATCTGCTTCAACCCACTTTGTAAATAATCAATAGCCACTAGAATGAAACGATGGTCGTTGGATGCAGTTGGTCTGATCTCACCAATCATATAGATTCCCCATATTGCAAAAGGCCAAGGAGCTGTCAAAACATTCAAAGGAACTGGAGGTATATGCACCTTATCAGCATAGAATTGGCACTTGGGACAAGTCTGAGAATGCTGATAACAGTCGGCTTCCATGGTGGACCAATAATATCCTGCCCGTAGGATCTTTTTCGCCATGGTGTGTCCACTGGAATGAGTTCCGAAGGTACCTTCATGTAACTCTGCCATAATCCTTTCTGCCTCGTTCTTATCCACATATCGCAGTAAGGTTAAATCATGGTTACGCTTGTAAAGGATACCATTACTGATGAAGAACTTCGCCGCAAATCTCCTCAGAAACTTTTTATCATTAACAGATGCACCCTCGGGGTACTCCTGAGCCTCAAGATACCTCTTTACCTCGTGGAACCAGGGTTTATCTGCTACCTCTTCAGTCTCAATGTCACAGCAATGTGCGGGTTCTTTCGACCTCTCGATAGTAATCTGGGGAGCCTCATTGTCCCACCTGACCTTGAACATAGAAGACATAGTAACTAGTGCGTCCGCCAGCTGGTTCTCCTCTCTGGGGAAGTGTTTAAAGGTTATCTCCTCAAAATATGGAAGCAACGTCAATACATACTCTTTGTAAGGAATAAGGTTTGGGTGCTTCGTATCCCACTTGCCTTTGATCTGACTGATCACTAGAGCGGAATCTCCGAATACACTCAAAAACTTAATCCTCAGGTCAATAGCTGCTCGAAGGCCCATAATACACGCTTCGTACTCCGCCATGGTGTTGGTGCTGTTGAAACATAATCGGGCGGTGAACGGAGTATGACAGCCTTCAGGAGATATGATCACAGCGCCAATGCCATTACCCAACGCGTTTGAAGCTCCGTCAAAATACATAGACCATCAGGATCCCTCCTCAGGTCCTTCATCCGGTCCAGGTTTTTCACAGTCGGTCACCAACATGATGTTCTCATCCGAAAACTCGAAATTCATAGACTGGTAATCATCCACGGCCTGATGTGCCAAATGATCTGCCAATACACTCCCCTTGATTTCTTTTTGGGTTGTGTACTGGATGTCGTACTCAGTCAAGATCATCTGCCATCTTGCTATTCTTTTGGACAAAGCGGGCTTTTCGAAGATATACTTGATTGGGTCCATCTTTGATATCAATAAGGTGGTGTGAGTTAGCATATACTGTCTCAGCCGACGAGAAGCCCATGCTAAAGTGCAACAAGTTTTCTCAAGCAATGAGTATCGGGTCTCACAGTCGGTAAACTTTTTGCTAAGGTAGTAAATAGCATGCTCTTTTCGGCTAGACTCGTCATGCTGCCCCAGCACACACCCCATCGAATTGTCGAGTACTATCAAGTATAAGGTCAAAGGTCTCCCTTCAACTGGAGGCATCAGAATAGGTGGCTCTTGTAGGTATTCCTTGATCCTTTCGAAAGCGGCCTGACATTCATCATTCCATATTACCACTTGATCTTTCTTCAACAGCTTGAAGATTGGCTCACAAGTAGCAGTCAGATGTGAAATGAATCTGGCAATGTAAAAAAAGCCTCTGACTTCTTTTTCTGTTCGGGGAGCTGGCGTTTCCTGTATAGCCTTCACCTTTGCAGGATCCACCTGAATTCCATTATCACTTACAACGAAACCTAGCAACTTACCAGATCTTACCCCGAAGGTGCACTTGTTTGGGTTTAACCTAAGCTTGTACATCTTCAACCTGTAAAATAGCTTCTGGAGATGGTCAAGATGTTCTTCTTCAGTTTGGGATCTTGCAATCATGTCGTCAACGTATACCTCAATCTCATGATGAATCATGTCGTGGAACAAAGCGACCATGGCACGCTGATATGTTGCCCCAGCATTCTTCAATCCAAACGGCATGACTTTGTAGCTAAAGGTACCCCACTGCGTAACAAAAGTTGTCTTCTCCATGTCCTCGGGAGCCATCTTAATTTGATTGTAACCAGAAAACCCATCCATAAAGGAGAAGATCTTATGTTGCACGGTGTTGTCAACCAGAACGTCGATGTGAGGGAGCAAGAAATCATCCTTGGGGCTTGCCTTGTTCAGATCCCTATAGTCCACACACATCCGCACCTTACCATATTTCTTAGGCACCGGAACCACGTTGGCAACCCACTGCGGGTAAGAAGTAACTGCTAGAAAACCGACATCAAACTGTTTCATGACCTCAGCTTTGATTTTCTCAGACATCTATGGGCGCATTAGGCAAACTTTTTGCTTTACTGGAGGACAGTCTTCTTTAGTTGGCAAGCGGTGAACCACAATATCGGTATCCAACCCAGGCATATCTTCATAAGACCAAGCAAAGATCTCAACATAGTCACGCAGCATCTGAATCAACCGTTGCTTAACACTAGACTCCAGATTTGCACCAATCTTGACCTCTTTCTTGTCTTCTTCTGCACCCATATTCACTTATTCCACTGGCTCTTCATGGGGTTGTATGGCCCTCTCTTCCTGTAGTAACAGTCTAGCAAGTTCCTCAGGCACTTCACAATCATCCTTGCCTTCGTCCTCGGCTTGGTTGATCGGACTTTCAAAGTCATAACTGGCAGTAGCAAAGTCGTTATCAGTGGGATCCAGAGTGGATGTGGACCTGTATTATGATATGTGAGTGTGTGTAAGACAAATAGCTATTTTAATAAAGTGCAAGATAGAAAAGAAAAAACAAGGAGGGCAAAATTTGTAATGCAAGAAAATGTCCAATGCTTTATTGATGATATATGGAAATGACGAACATTAAGCCCTCACAAACAAAGCCACAGTGTCTCGGGCAAGGCACCATTCCGTAAAGTTTTAAATTGTCTGTTACAAATCTCAAAAACAAAAGTCTATTACTGTGTAATAAAAGAAACGGGCACGAATTCCTTCGACGTCCAATTGCTCAATCCACCGTCGGTAGTCGGGTAAATCTAGCTATCGAACTCTGACTCTTCTTCATCAACCTCAATTGCATTCACTCCCTGATCATGTTTGGGCATAGGAGCAGTTATGACGTTGGGATTTTCCGAAGCGTCAAACTCGATCTATTTAGCTTCAATCAAATCTTGCACCTCATTCCTCAAGGCCCAACAGTTGTTTCTATCATTCCCTGGGCTATCAGAGTGATAGGCACAGCGGGCGTTGGGATTATACAGCAGTGATGTAGTACTCGGATTCTTTGGGGCTTCCCTCAGAGTTATCAGGTTAGTCTTCAATAACTGTGGTAAAATTTGAGACAGGGTTATACTGAGCCGAGTATACTGTCTTTGCGGTCTCTCTACTCTTTGTTGATTGTTGCATTGTGGGATAACAGTGGGTCTTGATATTACTACCGCGTTAACTGATTGGCGGCGTTCAGGTCGGTTTTGGCTCCTTAAGCAGTAAACTGCACTAGCTTCTTTCTTGAAAGGTTTCTTCTCTGTACTTGATGAAGCACCTTTCTGTATCTTTCCACTTTTGATACCAGCTTCCACTCTCTCTCCAGTCAAAATCAATTCAGTAAATCCAGATGATGAATTGCCGATCAAATGGTTGAAAAACAGACCAGACAAAGTCCCAAGAAACATATCCACCAACTCCCTATCAGATAGAGGGGGTTGGACTCTTCCATCTAGATCTCTCCATTTCTGAGCATATTCCTTAAAGCCTTCGCCTGTACCCATAGACATACCCTAAAGTTGAGTACGCGTGGGAGCAAGGTCGGCGTTGTACTGGTACTGCTTGTAAAAAGCAGCAGCAAGGTCCTCCCAGTTGCGGACATTATCTCCTTCCAATTGATATAACCATTCAAGTTGAGTCCCTGATAGACTATCTTGAAAGAAATGAACCCACAGGTTCCTACCAGCAGTGTAGGATTGAATCTTTCTGACGTACGAGCGGAGGTGTAGCTTCGGGCAGGATACCCCATCGTACTTAGCAAAGACATAAGCTTTAAACTTGTGAGGGATCACTACCCCAGATGCCAGTCCCAGATCTCCAAAGTCCAACCCAGGTATCTTCTGAATCTCCATTGCACTCATCCGGTCTTCGAGTTACTTATACCTATCCTCGGCAGGAGGATACTGTTCTTCATCAAAATCAGTGTCATTATCAGAAACCACGGGACTAGGCCCCTTTCTTTCCTCTTGATTCTCTCCTCCTCCAGATGAATGGGACATATCAGTCTCTTGTCGCAACCTATTCCCAAATCTGTGACCCATATTCAGGAGGACCACCTTCTTCTTCTTCTTCTTCTTCTTCTTCTCCTTCGGGATGAGAGTCTTCAAATCCTGTTGTCCTTTGGCCAAGTTCAAGAACAACTCTTGGAACTGAGCATTCTGTGCTTGAAGAGCCTTGATGGCTTGATCGGTAGGTGTTTCAGAAGACATTATGTGCTGAAATAAGCAGCGAAGAAGATAATAAACCTGTAATGGTACATGTGATACGGTGGGAAAGAACTGACTGTTTTTTTGGAATGCTGGTTTGTGTTTTGCGTTTGTTTTTGCAAAATTTCGCGGTAAGCAAGAGTCGCCACTGACTTTTATTTTATCCAACAAGGAAAGGAAAAAAGCACAGAAAAATTCTTTTTTCGAGATATTTCTCGGGTTCGGGGGGTAGATCATAGAAAGGGAAGGTGTTAGCACCCTTTCTATCTGTGGTTATCCACGGGCTCTTAGGTACTTGCTCATATTACTTTCAAAATTGCTTTTCTTTGTGTTTGTGGGTTTGAAGAAGTTTTTGTTTGAAATGTGTAAGTGTGAAAAGTTTTTATTTTTTGAAAGAGCAAGTACTTAAGAACCATCTACCTACTCGAAAAAGTAATCGTTCTATGCTATCTTCCTTTATACAATGCTATCCCACTATGAATGAGTAGGTAGCATCGTCGTTGGAGTTTAAGGGTCAATTTGATTTTAGGGACTTACGGTCACCAAAGCAATGTTAGGACGCCTTAGCGGTAACCCTAATGTCTTAGATCATTTTATCCGAGGCAACAGTTTCGAGGCAACTATGATCTTTGGACAAGAGGGCGACCTCTAAAACTTCCTATACTCAATGACCACGTACGAAGGCAACCAAGTGAGGTGTACCCTAAGAGTGCGCATGTGCGATTGTGTCATTTTTCAGTTATTTTGTCTTTGTACATGTTATGGGTGATCTATGTTGATTTTAGGTTTAAACGTTCAATCTTTTCATGCATCCTCTATTATCAAACATCTAACAGTTTATAAGTTGCGGAAATTAAATTGCGGAAATTTAACTAACTATTACAAGGCGTCGGGTATTTACATCGCCAAAAGCAACCCTTTGAAATTTAAATGCGGAAAATAAATAAAGCGATAATAATAGTCCTAATTATCTATTACATTCCGGAAACAAATACAATATTGAAATAAAATGAATCGCATGCGGGAAATTAAATCGGGCGAGTTCTAGGGTTTTGACCCTTTAATTATTAAAGAAAAGATTTTTGGGTTATTTTTTAATTAAGAAAGAAATTATCTAAGTTAATTATTAAACTAAATTAAATTACTTAATTAATGAAAATAAGTATTTTTGGTTTTTTTGTATTTAAAGAAATAAAAATAAATTTAATCAATGTTAATAAAAACCTAATTTCTCTAAGTTAATTTTAATTGTTTATAAAATATATTAAAGTTATCCTAATTAAAACTAAATTAATTAATTGATTTGTTAATAAAAAGAAAATACTAAAATTTAATTTAATATAGAAAATATTTTTTGGTTTTTAATTTTTATGAAGAAAAAGATTTGATTGGTTAGTTAATAATTAAATAAAAATAATAAAACAAACAATTAAAATAAATAAAAAGAAATAGAAAGAGTTAGGGGTGTGGGCCTGATTAGGAAGTTCATAATAACAATTCAGAGGCCCATCACAAGTTGGCCTCGCTTGACCTCCCTGGATTCCACGCATGCTGGTTGACTTGGTCCATAGTGGACGTTCATCTCTTGGCCCTCAGATCTGGCCTAAGGCCACCTATCCATTGAAGATATGGAGGCGCATGATAGATCTTACACTGGCAACGACACTTGATTACCTGAAGAAAAATAATAACAAGGCATATGGGGGGACCTGGGATTCGAACCCAGGTCCTGTTGGCCATTGGATGCACGGCACTAGCACTGCACCACTTTGTTCTATTTGTCAATATATTAATCAATAATAATAATATGGGATAATCAATTAGATGCCAGAAAATATAAAAAAAAACGTGCCAAGTTTGAAAGGTCCAACCAGAGGGAGACACGTTCGTCGTCCCTGACCTTCAAACCCTGTAAATTTACCTGCGGATTTAGATTCGCAGCTAAATTCGTAGGTCAATCCTAAAATCAATTCTAGGCCATGAAAATTCCTCCCAAGACCATGGTTATGCTCGTCTTCCTCCTCCGGTCATGTCCATGGCCATCAATGAAGCTAATTTTGCCTGTAAAAGAAACGCCCAAAAAAACAAACTACAAAACCCTAGATTCGGCTATGGGGTTACAGTCCATATAAATGAAATTAAATATTGCAAAAAGTTCAGAAATTTCATAAGCATCACAAATATGTCCATGATTTGTCAGAATGATGCGAAAATAGAGAGTTACGATTTTGAATATAGGGCCATGAAACGTGATGCTTACAGTGCGTTTTGATGCGTATGAGAGCTTGCTTTGGATTGCAGAAGGTTGAGTAGACACCCAGCAATCGATTGGTGTTGAGTTTTGCTTCTGTAAACGCCTCTAAGTGTGATTTCACTTTTGCACTTTTCACCACTTTTTCCAAGTTTTCTTTTCAGTGTTCTTGCAGCCTCTAGGTCTCAATTTCGTGTGCCTTGACTTGTATATGTAATATGCAATGCATTAGGTTAACATTTGTGGATTGAATACTTGCACATCAATGCCATGAGATTTGATTTGATCCACCATTGAAGACTTGCCAATTTTGTCAAAAACTCAATCTTTTTGCACATGGAATACTTGATACGAGTTTGATCATGATATTGATGATGATTAAGTCCTGAAAATAGAAAAAGATCTCATGTAATCAAGTTTTGGGATTTTATTTGATTTAAATTGATTTAAAATGAAATAATTCAATAAAAAATCAAATAAAATAATAAAATTGATAAATGGACACAAGGCTGAAGCTAGGACACATGTGTAATGTGGCAAGTCCAAATCAAGTGGAAAAGAATGGGCCCATTTGACAAAATTTGAAGTTTTGGGGATAGTTGACTTTTTGCAATTTTGCAAAAATGCCCAACTTCAACATTGCATAACTTCTTCAATTTTGAACTTTTGGAAGTGTTCTTGGACTTTTTAGAAATCTTGAGATATCCTATAACCAACCCGTTTGGTATCATATCATTTTTATATTCCATGCTCAAGTTATAAGCTTTGGAAAAAAAGGTATTTTTGTTGACTTTCAAAAATGACCTATAATGTCTAAATTTACAACTTCTTGTGAGTGCATTTTTTGATCTTGGGGTATGAATATGGATTGTAGGATATTGCATCCTATTCAAAATGAGCTTTGGATGGGTCATTTCTAATAAAGTATGAGAATGTTATGCTTGGTCAAAGTTGAGTTGACTTTTCCTGCAAAACCCTAATTTAGCAACTCTTGAGTCTTGATGAATTTTGAGCAATCCTTGATGAATCATGATCAACCCTTGATAAAATGATAAAATATCCTTCAAAATGAGAATGTTGACAAAAAAAATTTGAAGTTTGACTATTTGTAGGTCACAGTTGACTTTTGCCCTAGCACAGTCGATTTTTGGACCCTTTGAGCAATTGACTGAGCAAACTTCCTCTGCAAGGCTTGAAATTTGACATGGATAAACTTGAGAACATATTAGGACATTGGGGAGAACTTGAGGTCATTTGGACTCAAGGATATTGATGCAACATAAAACCCTAATTTGGGGTTGACTGCCTTAGGAGATAGCTTGACTGTCCAACTCTTGAGCAATCTTGAGCCACTTGGAGATTTTTCTTGCCATGTTTTGAGAAATATGAGAGGGCAAATTTTGGGGTACAACATCTTCCCCTGTTCAATCTTCTTAAACCTGAGGACATAGATTGGCTTTCGTGCCTTTCGTGATCTGAAGGTGGAAGATGATTGAACACTAGAGTGCCCAGAAATTTGCACTCGCATGAAGTGGTATTAGTCTGGTGATGTCGGGAATGGGCTTACAGATGCCATTCGGAGACTGTTGATAGGAGGTCTTCGAATGGAATAAGAATCAGGGAGATCTTAGCATCGACCTGACTGTACCAGGGAAGGTCTTGGATTGACTTTGGCTAGATAAGAATCAGAAAAATCTTAGAATCGATTTAACTGAACCAGACAAAAGTCTTGGAATATCTTCAACTGGAATAAGAATCGGGGAGATCTTAGCGTCGATCTGACTGAACCAGAGAAGGTCTTGGATTAACTTTGACTGGATAAGAATCAGAAAAATCTTAGAATCGATTTAACTGAACCAGACGAAAGTCTTAGAATATCTTCAACTGGAATAAGAATCAGGGAGATTTTAGCGTCGATCTGACTGAACCAGAGAAGGTCTTGGATTAACTTTGACTGGATAAGAATCATAAAAATCTTAGAATCGATTTAACTGAACCAGACGAAAGTCTTGGAATATCTTCAACTGGAATAAGAATCAGGGAGATCTTAGCATCGATCTGACTGAACCAGAGAAGGTCTTGGATTAAATCTGACTGGATAAGAATCAGAAAAATATTAGAATCGATTTAACTGAACTAGACGAAAGTCTTGGAATATCTTCAACTGGAATAAGAATCAGGGAGATCTTAGCGTCGATCTGACTGAACCAGAGAAGGTCTTGGATTAACGTTGATTGGATAAGAATCAGAAAAATCTTAGAATCGATTTAACTGAACCAGACGAAAGTCTTCCATAGATGTAGTTTTTGAGGGGACTACCAGGTCATATAAGTAGTCAACGGTGTTTATTGATTCGTCTTTCCCTGAAAAGGTAAAGAGTTAGTCATATGCAATGTCATGAGGTATGAAATGCATGATATATATCAAGCAATGATGCTCTCAAATAAATGAGATTGTGTGGTAAGATGTGTATATGCATGTATCATGATGTATGGAAATGTCATGTTTCTAGCTGGGGAAAATAAATCGCGGATAGCTGCTGAAGAATAGAGTTGGATTCTTTGTTTTCGCTGGGGATGGCGAATGAAGAGAATAAACCTGCAGGAGAGGATGACTCCGTTGGGGGAATAGACTGATGAGGAGATTACTCTGTGGGGAAGAGATGCTCTTCTGAGGATTCCACTGATAAATTCCGTTGGGGACGAATTACCGTTGCTGGTGATATTGAATCCTATTGGGGATTAAATTCCTGTTTGTGGAAGGAAAGAACTTCGCTGGGGATGATCTTTCAGTTGCGACTTCTATGGGAATAACCTTTTAGGCTCTTATGGGGATAATCCTTTGAGTTCTGCTGGGAATGATCCTTTGAACTCGGCTGGGGAGATTTATTTTTGTACTCCGCTGGGGGAAAAACTTCCAGAGTCTACTGGGGATGATTCTCCCAACTCCGTTGGGGAAGCTTTTTCAGACCGCGCTGGGAAAATTTTAACTCCACTAGGGATATCTTGTATTCTGCCGGGGAATATTCTTATACTCCGTTGGGGAATATTAAGACTGCCGAGGATATCAAGCCTTTTCAGTGCTGATGGTAGATGAACTCTGCTTGGGGAGCGTATTATCGATTCATTCACAGTTGCAAGTCTCAGTTGGGGAGAGCTATCATTATTGTCTTACTCTGCAGGGAGTGAATACACCTTGGCCATATTCTTTAGCTGAATCTACCTTTGTACCTGGTGGACAAGGCAACTGTACAGTTTGGAAAATTCTCATTTTCCCCTGTTTCTGGTATTACCAGTAATCGTCTTTTGTTTCGCATGTAAATATTCATGAGCAACAATTAATGTCAAATGCATATATCAGAAATGAACATTGGACGTTCTTTACAAAACAAAAATAGATAAAGGAAAAACAGTTTGAAATTTATCTGAAAATGAATTTGTATAGATTTGAAGTTTGGCCTGTAAATAGGCGTTTTTGTACAGGAGGTTGGCGTCCTAGTAAGAGAACGCTGCCGAATAATAGAATTTACACAATTTGTGAAAAACTAAACAAAACAACTATGTGAATGATCCCACTGGGTTCCAACTCTGCTATTGCCTTTATGTCCTCGAGCGTCTCATCACCTTGCTACTGGTTGAAGGTAGATCAGATTGATTAGTGTCGTCCAAGCTTGATAGCCAATACCGAAGTCTGGATGCAAGGTGATCCAATGAGACATAATGTTACGCTTTGATCCCTAATTTTTTCCTGGACCGCCTTTTCGGGTTTTCAGTCCATCGGGATACCCTTTTTTGCCCAAGTCGCCTTTTCAGGTTTTCGACTTGCCGGGTGTACAGATTTTTTATCTTCATCCCTTATTTTTTCCCTAACCCTTTTGGTTTGCCGAGAAGCCCTTATTTTTGCCTAGGCCAGTCAACCTAGCGAGTCTTTGATTATGCGTAGTATCTTTTCACTATGTCTGCATTGACGGGGTGAGGAAGGTCGTCACCGTCCATGGTGGTTAGAATCATAGCTCCTCCTGAGAAAATGTTCTTAACCATAAATGGCCCTTCGTAGGTAGGGGTCCATTTTCCCTTGGGATCACCTTGAGGTAAGATAATGCGCTTGATTACCAGATCCCCAACTTGATACTCTTGTCGTCTAACTTTCTTGTTAAATGCCTTGACCATCCGTTTTTGATCCGTCTGACCATGACAGATAGAAATAAGTCTTTTTTCATCTATTAGGTTCAGCTGATCGAGTCGGGTCTGAATCCAATCATCTTCGCTCAAACCTGCATCCTTCATAATCCGAAGAGAGGGTATCTGAACTTCAATGGGCAAGACTGCCTCCATGCCATATACCAAGGAATATGGTGTTGCCCCTGTTGACGTCCGTGCTGAGGTACGGTACCCATGAAGAGCGAACGGTAACATCTCGTGCCAGTCTTTGTATGTCATTGTCATCTTCTGCACAATCTTCTTAATGTTCTTATTAGCCGCTTCAACAACCCCATTCATCTTCGGCCGGTAGGGAGAAGAGTTGTTATGCTGTATCTTGAACTGCTTGCAGAGTTCAGTGATCATCTTATTGTTGAGATTGGTACCATTGTCCGTGATGATCCTTTCTGGTACTCCGTATCGACAGATCAGATTGTGTCGAATGAACCGTGCCACCACATTCTTGGTTACTGTATCATAGGAAGCTGCTTCAACCCACTTTGTGAAATAATCAATTGCTACCAAGATGAAACGATTCCCGCTGGACGTTGTAGGTCTGATCTCGCTGATCATATCAATGCCCCACATTGCAAAAGGCCATGGAGCTGTCAAGACGTTCAGAGGAACTGGAGGTATGTGCACCTTATCAGCATAGACTTGGCACTTGTGACATGTCCGAGAATGCTGATAACAGTCGGCTTCCATTATGGACCAAAAATATCCTGCCCGAAGGATTTTCTTTGCCATGGTGTGTCCACTGGAATGAGTTCCAAAAGTACCTTCATGTAACTCTGCCATGATCCTTTCTGCCTCGTTCTTATCCATACATCGCAGTAAGGTTCAATCATGGTTACACTTGTAGAGAATGCCATTTCTGATGAAGAACTTCGCCACGAACCTCCTTAGAAACTTCTTATCATTAACAGATGTACCCTCGGGGTATTCCTGAGCCTCGAGATACCTTTTCACCTCATGAAACCAGGGCTTTTCTGTTACCTCTTCAGTCTCGATATCACAGTAATGTGCAGGTTCGTCAAATCTTTCAATGATAATCCAGGGAGCCTCGTTGTCCCAATTGACTTTGAACATAGAAGACATCATAGCCAGCGCGTCCGCCAACTGATTCTCCTCTTTAGGGGAGTGTTCAAAGGTTATTTCCTCGAAATGTGGAAGCAACGTCAATACATACTCCTTGTAAGGGATAAGGTTTGGGTGTTTCGTATCCAACTCACCCTTGATCTGACTGATCACGAGAGTGGAATCTCCGAAAAAACTTAGAAACTTAATCCTTAGGTCAATTGCTGCTCGAAGACCCATAATGCATGCTTCATACTCCGCCATATTGTTGGTGCAGTTGAAACATAGTCGGGCAGTAAATGGAGTATGAGAGCCTTTAGGAGATATGATCACGGAGCCAATTCCATTACCCAAAGCGTTCGAAGCTCCATCAAAGTACATAGACCATCGGGATCCCTCCTCAGGTCCTTCATCCGGTCCAGGTTCTTCGCAGTCGGTCACTATCATGATATTCTCATCAGAGAATTCAAAGTTCATTGACTAGTAATCATCCACTGCCTGATGTGCCAAATGGTCTGCCAACACACTTCCCTTGATTTCTTTTTGGGTCGTGTACTGGATGTCATACTCAGTCAAGATCATCTGCCATCTTGCTATTCTTCCGGACAAAGCAGGCTTCTCGAAGATATACTTGATTGGATCCATCTTTGATATCAATAGAGTAGTGTGAGTCAGCATATACCGTCTCAGTCGGCGAGCAGCCCATGCCAAAGCGCAACAAGTTTTCTCGAGCAGTGAGTATCGGGTCTCACAGTCGGTAAACTATTTTCTAAGGTAATAAATAACATGCTCTTTTTGGCCAGACTCGTCATGCTGACCCAGCACACACCCCATTGAGTTGTCGAGTACTGTCAAGTATAGGATCAAAGGTCTCCCTTCAACTAGAGGCATCAGAATGGGTGGCTCTTGGAGATATTCTTTGATCCTTTCGAAAGCGGCCTGACATTCATCATTCCAACGTAACACTTGATCTTTCTTCAGTAGCTTGAAGATTGGCTCACAAGTAGCAGTCAGGTGCGAGATGAATTGGGCAATGTAGTTCAGACGTCCCAGAAAGCCTCTGACTTCTTTTTCTGTTCTGGGAGATGGCATTTCCTGTATAGCTTTCACCGTTGCTGGATCCACTTGAATACCTTTATCGCTTACGACGAAACCCAATAGCTTACCAGATCTCACCCCGAAGGTGCACTTGTTCGGGTTTAACCTCAGCTTGTACAACTTTAACCTGTCAAACAGCTTCTGAAGGTGGTCAAGATGTTTCTTCCTCAGTTTGAGATCTTGCAATCATGTCGTCGACATATACCTCAATCTCATGATGGATCATGTCATGAAACAAGGCAACCATGGCACGCTGATACGTTGCCCCAGCGTTCTTCAATCCAAAAGGCATGACCTTGTAGCAAAAGGTGCCCCATTGAGTAACAAAGGTTGTCTTCTCCATGTCTTCGGGAGCCATCTTAATCTGATTATAACCGGAGAAACCATCCATAAAGGAGAATACCTTGTGATGAGCAGTGTTGTCAACCAGAACGTCGATATGAGGTAGAGGGAAATCATCCTTGGGGCTTGCCCTGTTCAGATCCCTATAGTCGACACATATTCGAACTTTACCATCCTTATTCGGTACAGGAACCACATTGGCCACCCACTGTGGGTAAGAAGTAACTACTAGAAAACCAGCGTCAAACTGTTTCATTACTTCAGCCTTGAATTTCTCAGACATCTTCGGGCGCATTCGACAGACTTTCTGTTTCACTGGAGGACAGTCTTCCTTGGTAGGCAATCGGTGAACCACAATATCGGTATCCAACCCAGGCATGTCTTCATAAGACCAGGAAAAGATCTCAACATAGTCACGCAGCATCTGAATCAACCGTTGTTTCACACTAGGCTCCAAGTTTGCACCGATCTTGACCTCTTTCTTGTCTTCTTCTGTACCCAGATTCACTGATTCCGCGGGCTCTTCATGTGGCTGAATAGCCCTCTCTTCCTGAAGTAGCAGTCTTGCAAGTTCACCAGGCACTTCGCAATCATCTTCACCTTCGTCTTCGGCTAAGTTGATCGGATTTTCAAAGTCATAACCAGCAGTAGCAGAGTCGTTACTAGTAAGATCCAGAGTGGATGTAGACCTGTATATGTGAGTGTGTGTAAAATAGCTGTTTTGCAATATATAATAAAATAAAAACAAGGAGCGCAGAATTCGAAATGCAAGAAAACGTCCAATGCTTTTATTAATGATACATGAAAATGACACACATAAAGCCCTCACAGATGAAGCCACGATGCCCCGGGTAAGACACTGGGCCGTAAAGTTTAAAAGATTGTTTGTTACAAATTCAAAACAAAAGTCTCATTATTGGGTAACAGAAACGGGCATAGAATCCTTCGCTGTCCAGTTGCTTAATCCACCATTGGCAGTTGGGTATATCCAGCTGTCAATATCAAACTCTTCATCATCGTCATCCCTGATAGCTGTGTCAGATTTAGCATTTTCTGGTGCTCCGAACTCGATCTCCTTGGCATCAATCAGGTCTTGTACCTTGTTCTTCAAGGCCCAACAATCATCCATATCATTCCCCAGGCTATCAGAGTGAAAAGCACAACGGGCATTAGGGTTGTACTTAGGTGATGCAGTGTTGGGATTCTGTGGAGCCTCCCTTGGAGTTACTAGATTGGTTTTCAATAGCTGTGGCAGAATCTGAGACAAAGTCATGTTGATCTGGGTGAATTTCCTTCGAGGTCTCTCGGCCTTTGGCTGATTGTTGCACTGAGGAGCACCGGCAGGTCTTGAAATGACCACCGCATTAACAACTTGGCGGCGTTCAGGTCTATTCTGTATTTTCGAACTGTAAATAGCACTGGGCTCTTTCTTAAAAGGCTTCTTCTCGGTGCCTGATGAAGCACCCTTCTGTATTTTACCATACTTAATACCAGCCTCAATCCTTTCACCGGTCATAATTAGCTCTGTAAACCAAGATGAAGAACTTCCGATCAGATGTTTGAAAAACGGACCAGATAAGGTCCCCAGAAACATATCCACAAGCTCCCTATCAGCCAAGGGTGGTTGCACTCTTCCATTGAGATCCCTCTACTTCTGAGCATAATCTTTGAAACCTTCGCCTGCACCCATTGACATACCCTAGAGTTGGGTACACGTGGGAGCGAGGTCGGCGTTGTATTGGTACTGCCTGTAGAAAGCAGCAACCAAACCTTCCCAACTATGGATACTAGCTCCTTCGAGCTGGTAAAACCATTCAAGCTGAGTCCCTGAGAGATTGTCTTGAAAGAAGTGGATCCATAGGTTCTTATCAGCAGTGTACGGCTGAATCTTCCTTACATATGACCGGAGGTGCAACTTCAGACAAGAAACTCCGTCATACTTAGTAAAAGCTGGTGCTTTGAATTTGTGGGGAATCACCACCCCAGATGATAGACCCAGATCACCAAAGTCCAGACCAGGCACTTTCTGAACTTCCATCGCACTCAACCGGTCTTCCAGTTGCTTGTATCTATCCTCAGCCAGAGGATACTGGTCTTCGTCGAAGTCCGTCTCATTGTCTGAAACCACATGGCTGGGAGCCCTCCTTTCTTCCTGACTATCTTTCCCTCCAAATGAGGTGGTCAAATCAACTTCATCTCGTAGCCTGTTTCCGAACCTGTGACCCGTGTTAAACAGGATTTTCCTCTTCTTTTTCTTCTTTTTCTCTTTCAGAATAAGAGTCTTCAGATCCTGCTGACCCTTAGCTAAATTCATGAACAACTCTTGGAACTGGGCGTTCTGGGCCTGCAGAGCCTTGATTGCTTGTTCAGTTGATGGTTAAGCAGACATGATGCTGAAATAAACAACGAAGAAGATAAGAGACCTGTAATGGGTACCTGTTATGAGGTGCATGGAATGAAATGCGTATGATATGATTTCAAAGACATCGAGAGATTCAAATTTGTAAACCAAAAAAGGAAACACACTTTTATTAGATAAACTTGAAATTTAAATTGTTCAACAAATTCCCTTAAGGCGTTACAAGAAAGAAAATACTGAAAAGTAAATCAAAGCTAGAAATAATCAAAAAGATAATCAGTGCTCCCATGGTTGCTTCTTGTCGGTGCAGACATAGTCATTGAGGGTCCGCTCGTTATCCAGCTTCCTAGTCAACTTCTGAATCTTCTGCTCTTGCTCGTGATACTTTTCTCGGTAAGTATCCCGCTCTTCTCTCATCTGCATCCAAGACCTTTTTAGTGCCCCAATGTCAGTGGGCATATGAGGATGGAGGATGGTAGGAAGAACCCCTTCTTCATTAGTAACTTCAATAATGATAGGCAAAACGGCTTCATACGGCATTCCCAGCTTTCAGGCACGGATATGAACCCATCAGAGATATGGCTCCATCGGAAGAGAAGTCTTTGGACCCAGCTCGTGTGGATCAGATCTGTGAACTCTATCCCAAGCCCTTATGAATCTGCAGCGTTGCTCGTCATTATCCCCTTGAAAATCAAAGATTATGCTAGGCATCAGCAATTCATGAGGACCTTCCCTCCTAGCACGCCCAAACTGACGTAAGGCCAAGCACGGATTATAAGTGATCCCTCCATTGGTTCCTATCAGTGGAACATTGGGGTATTCCCCACAACGATCAATAATGGCCACCTCGTCCATACCCTTAATAGTCCAAATGATGTCATTATGAGAGAGAGACATAACCCTATAGGCCCATCCCATGCCTTCTTTGTTCTTCAGCACTGATTTGGGGAGGTGCAAAATAAACCACCTCGCCAATAATGGAGCACAGCACATCAAGGTTCCCCGCTTTCGAGCAGTACGGGCATAAAGCTGATGAAGAATGTCACCCAAGAGAGTGGGTACAGTATTACAGGAGATGAAGATCTTCACCGCATTCAAATCAACAAAGGAGTCAGAGTTCGGAAACAATACCAAGCCATATATCAGAAGAGCCGGAATATATTCGAATGCCTTGAAGTCTAGACTATCCCAGAAATAATCAGCCTTACCAACCAAGAACTTAGTCAGAAAGCCCTTTGCTCCACTTCTAGTCTCCCAATTAGCCATTACCTCATCCTTTGTCATATGAAAGGCTGAGGCAATGTCTTTTGGCCTAAGGATCTTCTCCCAACCTGTGAACGGAGTCTGCTCCCGGATAGGGATACCAAGCAGATCAGAGAACTCTTCTAAGGTGGGGACCAACTGGTAGTCCTGAAAAGTAAAGCAATGGTACAGTGGATCATAGAATTGGACCAGGACACTCATCATCTGCTCGTCCAATTTGGAAGTGACCAAACCCAAGAGGTGACCATGTCTCCTGATAAAGGAGGTAGTATCTGGAATCTTTGTGACCAATTCTTTAAGCATGGTGGGAACCTAGACAAAGTTGATTCGGATGGTGTTCCTACGCATGGGTATCATGACCTACAAAATAGAACAAAGATGAATCCCTCCTGTCTTTGAAATAGGTCAGTCCAATGCAAGATGTATGAAATGTTATGATGCCATGATGTCATGATAGAAAGCACACCACAAGTATCCACAAATAGCAAACATGGTAAAGGCACACAAGTCACACAGAGAGCCCTTAGATTTCAGGCTGGCAAGGAGCTTAGGTACTACCCTCTTTCAGTTCAGTTGGTTCAAACCTGTCCTAAAAATAGTAACAGGGTTCTAGAGGATCTCAATATCACTGACTACCTTCGATCGGTCATAATTCCAGTTTAATAACCTTTTCTTGCGGCCGAAATCATCGCGAGAGTTTAGTCTCAATGAGTGTAGCATACTGCTACTGTTCTATGGCCAAGTTGGTCAATTTAAAGGTTCTAAGGTCAGTTGGTGCTTAATGACCCCTTAGATGACCCATATTCTCCTCGTTCCAACACAAGGGACATTGGTACAATCTAAAGTGCCACACCAACGTAGCTACTGCTTCAACCGTATTGGTCTACGCCGTACAGTTCCCTCACAGTTTATTGCTACTTACGTAAAGGGTATTCCCCATATCTGGATTAGGATCTATAATAACTCTGATTCAAACCCACAAAGATAAAGCATACAAATCAAGCAATTGAAAACATTATGAATTATTCCTAAGGTACACCCCACTTATAAACGATCCCCAGCAGATTAGCCAGTTCAGTGATACGGTGGGAAAGAACTGACTGTTTTTTTAGAATGCTGGTTTGCGTTTTGCGTTTGTTTTTGCAAAATGTCGCGGTAAGCAAGAGTCGCCACCGACTTTTATTTTATCCAACAAGGAAAGGTAAAAAGCACAAAAAAAATTCCTTTTTCGAGATATTTCTCGGGTTTGGGGGGTAGATTATAAAAAGGGAAGGTGTTAGCACCCTTTCTATCCGTGGTTATCCACGGGCTCTTAGGTACTTGCTCATATTGCTTTCAAAATTGCTTTTCTTTGTGCTTGTGGGTTTGAAGAAGTTGTTTTTTGAAAGGTGTAAGTGTGAAAAGTTTTTATTTTTTGAAAGAGCAAGTACTTAAGAACCAACTACCTACTCGAAAAAGGAATCGTTCTATGCTATCTTCCTTTAGACAATTCTACCCCACTATGAATGAGTAGGTTGTATCGTCGTTGGAGTTTAAGGGTCAATTTGATTTTAGGGACTTACGGTCACCAAAGCAATGTTAGGACGCCTTAGCGGTAACCATAATGTCTTAGATCATTTTATCCGAGGCAACCGTTTCGAGGCAACTATGATCTTTGGACAAGAGGGCGGCCTCTAAAACTTCCTATACTCAATGACCGCGTACGAAGGCAACCAGGTGAGGTGTACCCTAAGAGTGCGCATGTGTGAGTGTGTCATTTTTCAGTTATTTTATCTTTGTACATGTTATGGGTGATCTATGTTGATTTTAGGTTTAAACGTTCAATCTTGTCATGCATCCTCTATTATCAAACATCTAACAGTTTATAAGTTGCGGAAATTAAATTGCGGAAATTTAACTAACTATTACAAGACGTCAGGTATTTACATCGCCAAAAGCAACCCTTTGAAATTTAAATGCGGAAAATAAATAAAGCGATAAAAATAGTCCTAATTATCTATTACATTCCGGAAACAAATACAATATTGAAATAAAATGGATCGCATGCGGGAAATTAAATCGGGCGAGTTCTAGGGTTTTGACCCTTTAATTATTAAAGAAAAGATTTTTGGGTTATTTTTGAATTAAGAAAGAAATTATCTAAGTTAATTATTAAACTAAATTAAATTAATTAATTAATGAAAATAAGTATTTTTGGTTTTTTTATTTATTTAAAGAAATACAAATAAATTTAATCAATGTTAATAAAAACCTAATTGTTTAAGTTAATTTTAATTGTTTATAAAATATATTAAAGTTATCCTAATTAAAACTAAATTAATTAATTGATTTGTTAATAAAAAGAAAATACTAAAATTTAATTTAATAAAGAAAATATTTTTTAATTTTTAATTTTTATGAAGAAAAAGATTTGATTGGTTAGTTAATAATTAAATAAAAATAATAAAACAAACAATTAAAATAAATAAAAAGAAATAGAAAGAGTTAGGGGTGTGGGCCTGATTAGGAAGTTCAGAATAGCAATTCAGAGGCCCATCACAAGCTGGCCTCGTTTGACCTTCCTGGATTCCACGCATGCTGGTTGACTTGGTCCATAGTGGACGTTCATCTCTTGGCCCTCAGATCTGGCCTAAGGCCACCTGTCCATTGAAGATATGGAGGCGCATGATAGATCTTACGCTGGTAACGACACTTGATTACCTGAAGAAAAACAATAACAAGGCATATAGGGGGACCTGGGATTCGAACCCAGGTCCTGTTGGCCATTGGATGCATGCCACTACCACTGCGCCACTTTGTTCTATTTGTCAATATATTAATCAATAATAATAATATGGGATAATCAATCAGATGCCAGAAAATATAAAAAAAAACGCGCCAAGTTTGAATGGTCCAACCAGAGGGAGACACGTTCGTCGTCCCTGACCTTCAAACCTTGTAAATTTACCTGCGGATTTAGATCCGTAGCTAAATTCGTAGGTCAATCTTAAAATCAATTCTAGGCCATGAAAATTCCTCCCAAGACCATGGTTATGCTCGTCTTCCTCCTCCGGTCATGTCCATGGCCATCAATGGAGCTAATTTTGCCTGTAAAAGAAACACCCAAAAAAACAAACTACAAAACCCTAGATTCGGCTATGGGGTTACAGTCCATATAAATGAAATCAAATATTGCCAAAAGTTCAGAAATTTCATAAGCATCACAAATATGTCCATGATTTGTCAGAATGATGCGAAAATAGAGAGTTACGATTTTGAATACAGGGCCATGAAACGTGATGCTTACAGTGCGTATAGATGCGTATGAGAGCTTGCTTTGGGTAGAAGGTTGAGTAGACACCCAGCAATCGATTGGTGTTGAGTTTTGCTTCTGTAAACGCCTCTAAGTGTGATTTCAGTTTTGCACTTTTCACCACTTTTTCCAAGTTTTCTTTTCAGTGTTCTTGCAGCCTCTAGGTATTAATTTCGTGTGCCTTGACTTGTATATGTAATATGCAATGCATTAGGTTAACATTTGTGGATTGAATCCTTGCACATCAATGCCATGGGATTTGATTTGATCCACCATTGAAGACTTGCCAATTTTGTCAAAAACTCAATCTTTTTGCACATGGAATACTTGATACGAGTTTGATCATGATATTGATGATGATTAAGTCCTGAAAATAGAAAAAGATCTCATGTAATCAAGTTTTGGGATTTTATTTGATTTAAATTGATTTAAAATGAAATAATTCAATAAAAAATCAAATAAAATAATAAAATTGATAAATGGACACAAGGCTGAAGCTAGGACACGTGTGTAATGTGGCAAGTCCAAATCAAGTGGAAAAGAATGGGCCCATTTGACAAAATTTGATGTTTTGGGGATAGTTGACTTTTGGCAATTTTGCAAAAATGCCCAACTTCAACAATGCATAACTTCTTCAATTTTGAACTTTTGGAAGTGTTCTTGGACTTTTTAGAAAGCTTGAGATGTCCTCTAACCAAGAATTTTTGTATCATCTCATTTTGATATTCCATGCTCAATTTATAAGCTTTGGCAATAAAGGTGTTTTTGTTGACTTTCAAAAATGACCTATAATGTCCAAATTTATAACTTCTTGTGAGTGCATTTTTTGATCTTGGGGTATGAAGATGGATTGTAGGAAATTGCATCCTCTTCAAAATGAGCTTTGGATGGGTCATTTCTCATAAAGTATGAGAATGTTATGCTTGGTCAAAGTTGAGTTGACTTTTCCTACAAAACCCTAATTTAGCAACTCTTGAGTCTTGATGAATTTTGAGTAATCCTTGATTAATCATGATCAAACCTTGATCAAATGATAAAATATCATTCAAAATGAGAATGTTGACAAAAAAACTTGAAGTTTGACTATTTGTAGGTCACAATTGACTTTTGCCCTAGCATAGTCGATTTTTGGACCCTTTGAGCAATTGACTGAGCAAACTTCCTCTACAAGGCTTGAAATTTGACATGGATAAACTTGAGAACATATTAGGACATTGGGTTGAACTTGAGGTCATTTGGACTCAAGGATATTGATGCAACACAAAACTCTAATTTGGGGTTGACTGCCTTAGGAGATAGCTTGACTGTCCAACTCTTGAGCAATCTTGAGCCACTTGGAGATTTTTCTTGCCATGTTTTGAGAAATATGAGAGGGCAAATTTTGGGGTACAACAATACCTGTGATGAGGTGCATGATGATGGAATGCGTATGAAATGATTTCAAAGACTTTGGGAGATTTAAATTTGTGAACCAAGAAATAAATAAACTTTATTAGATTCAAACTTGTAAAATGTTTAACAATGCCTTTAAGGAGTTACAAAAGAAATAACTGAAAATAAATCTAAACTAGAAACAAGCATATATCAGAAATCCCATGGTCTCTTTCCCTTCGTGCTGACATAATCGTTGATCGTCCTTTCGTTCTCAAGTTGCCTTGTAAGCCTTAAGATCTTCCTCTTTTGCTCATGATACTTCTCTCGGTAGGTATCCCGTTCCTCCTTTAGCTGAATCCAGGATCTCTTTAATGCCCTAAGATCAGTAGGAATGTAGGGATGAAGGACTGTGTAAGGAACTTTTGAGACTAACTCTCTGAGCTTTTGAGACTAACTTTTGAGGGTCAAACTTCATTGCTAGTGATTGTAGAGCATACTAATGAAGAAGGTGTTCCTTACACAGTCCTTCATCCCTACAATGATGCAACAGATCAAAGAACTGGAACAACACACTCATCATTTGCTCATCCAACTTTGAAGTGACCAGGCTAAGGAGATGACCATGTCTTCTAACAAATGAAGAAGTATTAGGAACTTTTGAGACTAACTCTCTGAGCTGAACAGGTATCTGCACGAAGTTAACTCGAATAGTATTTCTGCGCATAGAAGTCATGATCTGCAAAACAAAACAAATATAAATCCCCTCGGTCTTTGAAATGGTTAGTCTAATGAAATGTGCATGCTATGTCATGATGCATGATGTCATGATAAAAACACACAACAGGTATCACAGATAGCAAACATGGTAAAGGCAAACAAGTCACACAACAACCCTTAAGTTTCAGGCTTGCATGAGGTCTAGTTACTACCCTCTTGAAGTTCAGTTGGTTCAACTTGTCCTAATAATAGTAACCGGGTTCTAGAGGTTCTCAATATCACTGACCATCCTCCATCGGTCATGGTTTCAGCTCACGCAATCTTTTCTTGCGGCCAGAACTATCTCGAGAGTATGGTCTCAATGAGTGTAGTATCGAGTATCAACCAGTTCTCGGCTCTATACTGAGGTCGGCTATCTCACTACTTCCTATGGCCAAGTTGGTCAATTATAGGTTCTAAGGTCAGTTGATGCTTAACGACCCATATAGAAGCCCCATATTCTCCTTGTTTCTCCACAAGGGATACCAGTACCAACTAATGTGCCACATCAATATAGATACTGCTTCAACCATATCGGTCTATGCTGTAAAGTTCCCTCACAGTTTATTTCTACTTACCTAAAAGGTATCACTAGATCCGAGTTAGGATCTATAGTAACTCCGATACAAAGCCCACAAAGATAATGCAATCAAATCAAACAATAGAAGCAATATGATGAACTAATCCTAAGGTATACCCCACTTATTAACTCCCCAACAGAGTCGTCAGTTCTGTGATACAGTGGCCAGAACCGAGACTTTTTTTAGGAATTGCTGGTTTGCATTTTGCGTTTGTGTTTGCAAAATGTCGCGGTAAGCAAGAGTCGCCACCGACTTTTATTTTTATCCAACAGGAAAGAAAAAAAGCACAGAAAAATTCCCTTTTTCGAGATTTTGAGTACGGGGGGTAGATTATAGAAAGGGAAGGTATTAGCACCCTTTTTATCCTTAGTTTTCTACGGGCTCTTAGGTACTTGCTCATCATTTTCAAAATTGCTTCTGTGTTTGTGTGATTTGAAAGAAGTTTTTAACTTTGATTTAACCCTTGCTTCTGTCTTCAAGAGTGTTAAGAAGTGTTTTTGAAAGCTTTGTTTAAAAAGAGTGTATGTGTGGAAAAGTTTGTTTGTTTGAGCAAGTACTTAAGAACTAATCTACCTACTCGAAAAAGAGAATGTTTCTATTCTTGTTTCCTTTAGACATTGTTATCCCACTATTAGTGAGTAGGTAGCATCGTCGTCGGAGTTTTAAGGGTCAATTCGAAAGGGACGTACGGTCACCAAAGCAATGTTTGGACATCTTAGTAGTAACCCTAATGTCTTAGATCAATTATTCGAGGCAACAATTCTGAGGCAACCATTCCGAGGCAACTTTCTGAACGGGACTTTGATCTTTGTTTAGAGAAGAGAGCGACCACTAAAATATCCTATACTTAATGACTGTTTACCGAAGGCAACCGAAGTGGGAGTGTACCCTAGGAGTGCGCATGTGCGAGTGATTCAATTTCAAGTTTATTATCTTTGCACATTTAGGGTTATCTAACCATTTTAAAGTTAATCATACATTCTTGTCATGCATCCCTATTATTCATACATCTAACAGTTAATACTTGTGGAATTTAAAGTGCAGAAATTAAACTACGCTATTACAAGGCTTCGGGTATTTACATAGCCAAAAACAAACCCTTAAAAAATAATAAATGAAAAGTAAAAGTCCTAATTAAGCTATTACATCTTGTGAGCAATTACATTAATATGCAAAAATAAAATAATAAAGCGCGCGCGAGGAAATTAAGATCGGGGGATAGCTAGGGTTTTGACCCCTTCTAACCTAATTAAAAGAAAAAAATTGTTTTTGTTTGTTTTTGATTATTTTTAAGAAAAGAATTAGGTTTTAAAAATTAAATACAAAATTAATTAGCTAATTAAATTAATTAGTGAAAATAAATAAATGGCCTATTTTTGTGTTTTGTTATTTTAAGAAAAAGAAAATAGAATTAAATTTAGACAAAACCCTAATTATTCTAATTGTTTTTTAATTTATTTACAAAAAGAATTTAAGTTACCCTAGAGATTAAATAACCTAATTAAATTAATTAATTTATTGATAAAAAATATATAAATCTAATTGGATGAAAAAATATTTTTTGTGATTTTGTGAATAAAAGAAAATTAAATTATGTTAGGTAAAATAATTTAAATGATTAATTAAGAAAATAAAAATAACAAAGGAAAAGAGATATGGGCCTGAAATTGGTGAATTGGAGGGTGCAAACAGCAGATTCTGGGCCCATGAAGAATTGATCCATTGTTGACTTACTGGATCCAATGCTACGTGTTGACCAACGCCTTTGGTGGACACTTGATAGCCATCAGATCTGGCTTCCTGACATCTGGCTGGTTGGATTATGAGGATGTATGATGGTCCTTAGCCTTGGGTGTACGCCTGATTACATGAAAGAAAATAATATGAAAGAATTGGGGGACCTGGGATTCGAACCCAGGCCCCAAAGCACTTTCCACTTGCACCAATGCCAGCTGAGCGACATGTTCTATTTGTATATAGAATAAATAATAATGATAATATATAATATATGCACGTTAATGGAAAAAGAACGCCAGAATTCAAATGGCCCAATAGAAGGGTCCCACGCAGGTCATCCCTAACCTTGCTCCGTCGCTACATCCCTGCAACTTCTCAAAATCAAGCATAAGCAAGATAAATAAAAACCAAGGCCATTGATAGATTCGTTTGGACCTGCTGAGCACAATGGTGCCCCTTTCATGGCCTAATTTTACTTGCACGCTGAAATCCTAAATCGAGCCAAAAAACCCTAGCAATGGTGAAATCTCATACAGTCCATAAAAATGCAATTAAACGTTCCAGATAGCTTACAAATGTGATGGTGAACAAGATTATATGATTATCCATGCTATAAGTGCCAGAATTATGCAAATTGAATTCAAAAAAAGTTCAATGTCGTGAATTCCTTATAGTGGTTTTTGGCGTCTGAAATTGCTTGTTCTTGATTTGTATAGGTTGCTTGTGATCCCAGGAAACGATTGGGATGGTTAGGAGGCTTTGTAATTTCCTAGAAGTATGATTTCAACTCAGCACTTTTTGTGATTTTTTTCAAGTTTGGTTCTTGTTCTTGCGCCTCTCTCCAACCCTTTTTTAGGTCTGCAAATGTTCAATATATATCAAGGATTCAATTAGGGTTGAAAACATGATCTCAATCTTCCTCCATCATTGATTTTGATTTTGATTTACTTGAAAATCTTGCTAAAAATAGGTCAAACCCAATCTTTTTGTGCACACAAAGGCCTTGCACGAATTCAATCACCTGCCAACTGGATATAGGACCTGAAACAAGCACAAGATCTTGAGATTTCAATGATTTGGATTTTCTATGATTTGTTTTGATTAAAATTGATTTAATTCAAATACAAAATCAAAATAAATAATAAAAATAAGATAATGACAAGTGGAAAGGGCTAGGGCTCGTGGACCATGCTACCAACTCAAAACAAGTGCAAAAGATTGGACCCATTTGGCAAAAATTGCAATATGAGGCATAGTTGACTTTTGACAATTTTGCAAAAAAGGTCAACTTCACCAATGCATAACTTCCTCAATTTTGAATCTTTGAAGGTGTTATTGGACTTTTTAGAAAGCTTGAGATGTCCTCTAAGTAACCCTTTCGGTATCATCTAAATTTGGTATTTCATGTTCATGTATGAAGCTTTGACAAAAAATGTGTTTTTGTTGACTTTTCAAAATGACCTATAATGTCCAAATTCATAACTTCTTGTGAGTGCATATTTTGAACTTTGGAGATGAATATGGATTTTATAGAATTGAATCATATTCAAAATGAGATTTGAATGGGTCATTTCTAATAAAGTATGAGAAAGTTATGCTTCGTCAAAGTTGAGTTGACTTTTCCAACAGAACCCTAATTTAGCAACTTTTGGTTCTTGATGAATTATGAGCAATCCTTGATGAATCATGATCAACCCTTGATAAAATGATGAATGATACTTCAAAATGAGGATGTTGACCAAAAATCTTGAGGTTTGACTATATGTGGGCCACAGTTGACTTTTGCCCTAGCTTAGTCGATTTTCAGGCCTTTGAGCAGTTGACTGAGCAAACTTTTTCCGTAGGGCTTGAAACTTGACATGGATGATCTTGAGAACATATTAGGACAATGGTGAGAATTTTGGATCCCTTGGACTCAATTATCTTGATGCAACATGAAACCCTAATTTGAGGTAGACTGTCTTAGGAGAGAGCTTGTCTGGTCAACCTTTGGACTTCCTTGAGCAACTTGAGGATCTTTCTTGAAATATTTTGAGAAATATGGGAGGGAAAATTTTGGGGTAAAACACAAACCAATAAGTCATGTACTAGGTCAAAATTCAAAGATTAGTCATTCTCAATCAAAACCCTAATTTTGACCATTTTGCCCTTTTGACGATTTGAAAAATTTTCTTGGAGAATTGTGATATGATCTTGATCAAATAATACATATGACTTCAAAATGTTGATATTGGTCCAAAATCTTGAAGTTTGACTGTAGGTTTACTTTTTTTTAATAAAACTATTTTTAGGTCATATGATCAATTGACTGAGCAATTTTGGTGATCCAAGACTTGAAACTTGATAGGGGAAATCTTGAGGGTCCATAATGATCCATGAAAGTCATTTGAAACATTAGAAGTCCAACTGTCCTTATGCAAACTCAAAACCTAATTTGAGGCATTAATGTTAAGGAGATGGCTTGACTTAGTCAATAATTGTGCAAACTTGAATCGTGGAAGATCTTTATGGGAAATATCTTTAGAAAAAGGTAGGGCAAATTTTGGGGTACAACAGCTGCCCCTGTTTAATCTTCTTAAACTTGAAGATTTAGATTGGCGGGTCCTCCATTCGTGACTTGAAGGTGGAAGATGATTGAACACTAGAGTGCCTAGAAATTTGCACTTGATGATGGGTTGGTTGATTATGTCGGGAATTGGCTTAAAGATGTCATTTGGAGAGATGATAAAGAATTCGTCGGAGATGGGCTTACAGATGCCATCCGGAGTGACTGTGGTGGTCTGTTGTTTGGCGACTTCACTGGGGAAATAATTCTAACAAGAAGAGGCTTGTTGGTTGCCTATTATTAACCGGAAGACGTGTATATATCCAGAAGAGTACTTTAGATTGTCTGTCATTAAATGGTGGGAGTGAATTCTAACCAGAAGAGGTCTTTGTCTTATTGATTGACTTTTCCTACAAGTAAAAGGGTTAGTTGCATGCATACGTATGCATGGCGTAATGATATTCTCAAAATAAATGAGATTGTGTTGTATGCATTTGTCATGTATGTAATATGGTGTATGTATGTAAAATATTGTTGATGTGTATCTTTGTCTTGGAAAATAAATATTTGACAAATGTTGGGGAGCTCTGAGAGGTTAAATCTCGGACTGCTATTGTAGAGTATGAAGAGTATGCACATCTTCAGATTTTGTTTAGAATGTTTCTACTGGGGATTCCTGTTTTGTTATTTGAGGAAAACTCCATTGGGGAATATTGACTTTGCTTGAGGGAAACTCTTGTGGAGAGGTTGATTTCTACTTAAGGAATAAAGTTCAGGAGTTTTAGTTGTCCGTTGCTCTACTGGGGAGTTATCTCTTGATTGGAAAGAAAGGAAGTTAGTTGTTATCTTGTCGGATCCAGGCTTCACAACAACTTGTTGGGGGTAATAAAGTTAACTGTTATCTAATCGTATTCTAGGCTTCGTAGCAACATATTGGGGAAGATGAAATTAACTGTTATATGGTCGGGTTCCAGGCTTCGTAGAAAATCACTTGGAAGAATGAAGTTTAACTGTTATCTGGTTAGATTTCAGGCTTTACAGTAACTTGCTTGAAAAAACAAAGTTAACTGTTATCTGGTCGGATTCCAGGCTTTGCAGTAACTTGATGTTATATGGTCAGATTTTAGGCTTTGCAACGATTAAATATCTGGTTAGATTCCAGGTTTTGCAGTAACTTGTTGTTATCTGGTCGAATTCCAGGCTTTGCAGTGATTAAAGAAGTTAAACTGTTATCTGGTCAGATTCCAGGTTTCACGGTAACTTAGATGAAGTTAAACTGTTATCTGGTCAGATTTCAGGCTTTACAGTAACTTGCTTGAAAGGACGAAGTTAACTGTTATCTGGTCGGATTCCAGGCTTTGCAGTAACTTTCTGAGATAATGAAGTTGATTGTTATCTGGTCAGATTCTAGGCTTCACAACCACTTACTAAAGTTAACTGCTATCTGGTCAGATTCTAGGCTTCGCAGCAAATTGATGAAAGGATGAAGTTAATTGCTACCTGGTCGGATTCCAAGCTTCACAACCACTTATCGAAGTTGACTGTTATCTGATTGGATTCCAGGCTTCACATTAACTGATGAAATAGATGAAATCAATTGCTATCTGGTCGGATTCCAGGATTCGCAACCACTTGCTGAAGTTAATTGTTATCTATTCGGATTCCAGGATTTACAGTAATTTACTAGGGTAGTATCGACTCCGTCGAGGATTGCAATGGCTCTACCGGGGATTAAGGGGTTTTGTCCATTTATTTGTGATAGTCTGAGGGGCCAACTCAAGTTGGGGAATTTGTAGTTTGTTGGGAAAATAAACCCTGTTGAAGAGAATATTTGACGACCTGCCAGGGAGGTGTTTTCTTTTAGGAAGAATTCCACAAGGTTTCTTAGTTATTACTACCTCATCTGGGGAGAGGGTTTTCAAGAGATCGAAACTCTGGCTGGAGATTACATGAATCCAGCTTTATGGGGATAATTTTATTGAAGTATCTCTGTGGGGATATCCCAAATCCTTGAGGAGATGTTTATTACTGTTCTTATGCATACACTTGTTAACAATTTAATCATGTTCATATGCATATGTTCATTCAACTTTAGTCATTGGACACTTTTGCACTCAAAACAGAAGAATAAAACAAAAAGTTTGCACTTCAAAGTATATTTGTATTGATGTTTTCCTATAAACAGACATTTTTGTACAAGAAGACAAAGATCCTAGTAAGAGGAAATCGTCGAAAGAATTAAAGGAACACAAAGTGCAAACAAAAATAATAGCCATGTCGAAGTGATCTCATTGGATTCCAACTCCGCTATTGCCCCTATGCCTTTGAACATCATCCCTTGTTGTTGAAAGAAGTCTATTGAATTGATCTTGGACCATTGAATCTTGTACCTTTGTAATAAAGTTGGCTGTAAAGGTTCCACGGGACATAGTCGTATTCTTTAATCCCTAACTTTTGCCTGGACCTCCCTTTCGGGTTTTTCAGTCCACCAGAATACCCATTTTTTCCAAAGCCGCCCTTTCGGGTTTTCGACTTTCCGGGTGTACAATATTTTGTATATATCCCTAACTTTTGTCTTAACCTTTTGGTTCACCGGGATACCCTTATTTTTGCCTAGGTGTGTTAACCTAGCTGTGATACGGTGGCAGAACTGACTGTTTTGAAAATGATGGTTTGCATTTTGCGTTTTTTGTTCGCAAAATGTCGTGGTAAGCAAGAGTCGCCATCAACTTTTATTTCATCCAACCGGAAAGGAAAAAAGCACAGAAAAGATCCTTTTTCGAGATGTTCTGAGTACATGGGTAGATTATAGAAAGGGAAGGTGTTAGCACCCCTTCTATCTGTGGTTTTCCACGGACTGTTAGGTACTTGCTCATCTTTTAAAATTGCTTATGTATGTGCTTGTTTGGAAATTTTTTTACTTCGTTTTAACCCTTGTTTTTGTCCTTAAGAGTGTTACGAAGTGTTTTGAAAACTTTAGTTTGAAAAGTTTGTTTGAAAGTTTTTGGTGTGAAAAGTTTGACTTGAGCAAGTACCTAACAATTATCTACCTACTCGAAAAAAGATCGTTTTTGTTCTCGTTTCCTTTAGGCAATGCTATCCTACTATTGAGAAATAGGTAGCACCGCCGTTAGATTTGTAAGGGTCAATTCGTAAGGGACGTACGATCACTAAAGCAATGTCAGGACATCTTAGTAATAACCCTAGAGTCTTAAGATCATATTCGAGGCAACATTTCTGAGGCGACGTTTCCGAGGAAACATTTCCGAATGGGACTTTTGATCTTTGTTAGATAGGAGGGTAACCACTAAGACACCCTATACCTAATGATCGTTTACCGAAGGCAACCGAAGTGAGAGTATACCCTAAGAGTGCGCATGTGCGAGTGATTTGATTTCAGTTATTATCTTTGCACATTAGGGTTTTCTAGCCGTTTTAAATTATCATGCAGTTTTGTCATACAATCCTATTAACATACATCTAAACAGTTAATATTTGCGAGAATTAAAATTCGGGAAATAAAACCTACGCTATTACAAGGCTTCGGGGTAGGGATTAATTACATAGCCAAAAAAACCCGCAAAGACGATAAATAAAGAAAATCCTAGATTAAACTATTACATACCGTAGACAGTTACATCAATATTGCAAAAAATAATAAAAACGCGCACGATGAATCGAATGCAAAATAATTAGGATTTTGACCCCAACTAAGCCTAATTGTAATTTAAAGGAAAAATCATTTTTTTGTCGTTTTTTGTGTTATTTGAGAAAATAAAGTTCAATTGAATAAAAACAAAAACCTAATTACTAATTTAATTTTAATTAATAAAAAATAATTAAATTAACCTATTTTTGTATTTTTTATTTTTGAGAAAAGAAATAAAAATTAAATCAAAAGTCTAACCCTAATTTTTCTAATTGATCTTAATTATATAAAAAAGTTAGAATTACCCTAAATTAAATTAAACTAATATTAAGTTAAATTTGATAAAATAAAACCTAATTCTAATTTTTTTTGTGAAAACTCTTGATTTTATGGTTTTGTGAAAAAAAGAAATTGATTTTGGTTGAAAATAATTAAGCTAATTAAATAAATAAATGAAATAAATAGAAAAGAAAGAATAAGATGAGCCTGTGGTAAATAGTAAAAGAGGGGTGCTGTTTGCAAATCTAAGCCCAACAAACTCAGGCCTTTGTTGACCTTGACCAATCCCCTGCACCTGCTCGACTGGGGCGCATGGTGGTCCTTCATTAGATAGCCTTGAATCTGTAACCTTGGTGAATTGACCGATCAGATCTGGATGGTACACGATGAATCCCTTTCCATGTGATACACTGGATTGCCCTGAAAATGTTGAGAAAATAAAATGCACACGCCTGGGATCAGACCCAGGACGTGTGCATCAAAGGCTAACAACCTTACCATCTGCGCTAATCATGTTAGTTGTAACAATAATGAAATAAATAGAATATAACACAAACAAAGTGCCATGCTACCCAAAACGCGTGAAATTCAAACTAACCATCCACAACCTGCCACGCCATTGCCTTCTTCGTTGCTTCTGTCATTTTAGATAAAAGGCTTTTACCTACGGACACCAAGCGTAGGTATAACCCTTGTTCATTCCAAAATTCTGTATGTGTATGATAAATGAAAACCAATGGTACCAATTAACTCGTTTCAAGCCCACGAGCATCATGGCACCATTATCACTGGCCAATTTTCCCTGTACAAGAAACCCCTAGAAACAAAGAAAGAACCCTAGCCATGACAGTTTCGTGTTCAATCCATAAAAATGCAATTAAACATAGTCATTAGCTTGCAAATACCTCAAGGATTAAAAATATGCCAATCAATCATGCTAAATATGCCAGAATTAATGTATTCAAATTTAAGAAAATAGGCAAACCGTGTGACCCTTACAGAGTGATTCAAGGTGTGGGGAAGCTTTCTAGTGATTGAAACACGATCCCGGGGAGTCCAACAATTGATTGGTATGATTAGAATGGCTTGAGATGGCCTGAAACTTGGAAATTAGTTTGCATTTTTTTCTTGAATTTTTGCAATTTTTTCTTTTCCTTTGCACGCCTCTAGCCTCTTTCTTTTGATCTGTTTTTGTTCCTTATGTATACTAGAGTGCATTAGGGTTGCAATTATGTATCAAATCTCTTCCAATTATGAATATTGATTCATGATTTGATCCTTGTACCAAATCTTTCCAAAACAAGCAAATTCAATCTTTCTCTGTACATTTTGAACCTTTCATGATTTGATCTTGTTTCTAGCTGTGTAATGGACCTAATCATGCACAAAATCTCAAGATTTAATTAGTTTTGGATATTTTCACTATTTTATATTGATTTTATTTGATTTAAATGAAATAAAATCAAAATAAATAACAAAAATAAAAGAATGAAAAGTGGAAGGGCTCATGGGTCGTCGGTCACATTACAAACTCAGTGCAAGCATAAAAAGTTAGGCCCATTTAGCAAAAAATGCAATTTTGGACATATTTGACTTTTGACAATTTTGCAAAAAGGGTCAACTTGGCCAATGCATAACTCTCTCAATTTTGACCCTAGATATGTGTTCTGGGACTTTTTAGAAAGCTTAAGATGTCCTATAAGCAACCCTTTTAGTCTCATCTCAATTGAGTCTTCCATGTTCATGTATGAAGCTTTGATCCAAAAGGTGTTTTTGTTGACTTTTCAAAATGACCTATAATGTCCAAATTTATATCTTCTTGTGAGTGCATATTTTGAACTTGGGAGCTGAAGATGGATTGTAAAGCATTGAATCCTCTTCAAAATGAGCTTTGAATAAGACATTTGTAATAAAATATGAGAAAGTTATGATTAGTCAAAGTTGAGTTGACTTTTCCTGCAAAACCCTAATTTAGCAACTTTGGGGTTTTGAGAAATTGTGAGCAATCCTTGAGGAATCATGATCAAAACTTGATCAAATGATGAATAATACTTCAAAATGAGGATGTTGACCAAAAATCTTGAAGTTTGACTGTATGTGGGCCACAGTTGACTTTTGCCCTAGCATAGTCGATTTTCAGGCCTTTGAGCAATTGACTGAGCAAATTTCCTCTGCAGAGCTTGAAACTTGGCATGGATGATCTTGAGAACATATTAGGACAATGGTGAGCATTTGGGATCCTTTGGACTCAAACATCTTGATGCAAAATGAAACCCTACTTTGAGGTAGACTGTCTTAGGAGAGGGTTTATCTAGTCAACTCTTGGACTTCCTTGATCAATTTGAGGACCTCACTTGACATGTATTGAGAAATATGGGAGGGGAAATTTTAGGGTATAGAAGCTGCCCCTGTTCAATCTTCTTAAACCTGAGGATATAGATTGGCTTGTCTGCCTTTCGTGATCTGAAGGTGGAAGATGATTGAACACTAGAGTGCCTAGAAATTTGCACTCGCGTGAAGTGGTAATTGTCTTGCTATATTGGGAATGGGCTTATAGATGCCATTTGGAAGTCAATGACGGAAGATGGGCTTAAAGATGCCATCCGACAAAGTGTTGATCGCATAAGAGAATCCTTTGCGAGAAGCCGTATTCCTGTTGTTGAGGAAGACTTCGCTGGGGATGTTGGTCTCTGTCTTGGGAGAAGTAGAATTTTAGGAGCTTCAGTTGTCTGTTACTCTACTGGGGAATCATCTCTTAGTTGAGGAGGTGACATTGAACTGCTATCTAGTCGTACTCCAGACCTTGCAGTGATTTGCTGAGGAAAATAAGAATGACTACTATCTGGTCGTGCTCCAGGTTTTATAGTGACTTACTGGGAATATGAGATTAAACTTGCTATCTGGTAGTCCTCCAGGCTTTGCAAATTCTCAATTCTGATCTGGTCGTGCTCCAGGCTTCAGAAGGAACTAGGTGGTTATCCGGTCGCATCTGGGTTTCAACTTGAATTTAAGGCATACCAATATTCGGTCGATTTCCGAGCTTCATAATAATTGGCCGAGTAAACTGCTATTTGGTCGAATTCCAAGCTTTGCCGTACCTTATATTGTTATCTGGTCGTGTACCAAGTTTCAGTGTCCTTTGCAGCTATCTGGTCGTGCTCCAGTCTTCACAGTGTCTTATACCATTATCTGGTCGATTCCAGGCTTCACGGTGTCTTATACCACTATCTAGTCGATTCCAGGCTTCATGGTATCTTGTACTGATATTTGGTCGGTTTCCAGGCTTCACAATAACTTGCTGAGGGTTAAGTTGTTTTCCGGTCGATTTCTGGGCTTCAAAGCTTGAATTTAAGATGTATCACTATCTGGTCGATTCCAGGCTTCATAGTATTTTAGAGAAATCAAGATATTATTCGGTCGATTTCCGGGCTTCATAGCTTGAACTGGAATAGAAATCTTAGTATCGATTTGACTGAACCAAAGAAAACTTGTGAGAACTCGATTGCATCTTTCCCTGAAAGGTAAAGAGTTAGTTGTATGTAATGTCATGATGTATGAAATGTATTACGTAATGATATTCTCAAAATAAATGAGATTGTGCTGTATGATGCATATGCGCAAGCCACGGTGTATGGATATGCAATGTTCTTGTGATGTTTTCCGGCTGGGAAGGATAAATCCTGGACTACTGTTGGAGAGTATAAGGAGTTGAGTTCTTCGTTCTCGTTGGGCATAGTGACCGAAGATGATTAGCTGGAGACTTGCGTCCGTTCTGCTCGAGAATATTCCGTCGGGAGGGACTCTGTTTGAGAATAACCCTGTGGGAAAATGACTTTGTGGGGAAGAGAGATACTCTGCTGGACGATCTGCTGATTTGGAGAAATAAACTTAGCTAGGGATTAACTTCTGTTGCTGATGATAGATAAATTCTGCTTGGGGAGAATTTTGCCGACTCATTTGCGATTATGAACCTTGGCTGGGGAGAGCTAACACCACTGTCTTTGGATACTTCCTACTCTGCAGGGAGTGTATGAACCTTTAGTTATATTCTCAAGCTGGCTCTATCCATGTACCTGGTGGGTAGAGCATGTAACGCCCTGTTTTATTTAATATTATATTATATATTAAAATTTTCGAATTACCGTTTGACGTTTATTTTTGCGACGAAAATATCTAAATTAATTGTTATATTTGTTAATATATTCGGCGACGTTTTATTGGGACCATTAATTATTTTATTCGGTCCGGTATTTGTTTTGAGGGACCGGTAATTATTTTATTCGGTCCGGTATTTGTTTTGAGGGACCGGTAATTATTTTATTCGGTCCAGTTTTTATTCCATTCGGTTCCGTAAAATATTATTCGGACCATATTTAATTATTTGGAGTTATTTTAATTATTTTGGGTTAGTAAGACTAGTGGAGGGTAGTATGGTAATTTCATGTTGTCTTAAGACCAAAATCCAAACAAAGACATTAGTTGTTGTTTTATGAGAGATAGAAGTATCATAACATTAAAACACATAGAGAGAAAGAGAGAGAGAGAGAGCAAGAGAAAGAGGTCTTAAAAGAGAATAGGAGCAAGAGCTAGCTTGGGTTTTGGGTTGGAAGAACAAGAATCATTTCAAATATTTAAGGTAAGGGGTTTGATTTTCCAATGCTTATAGTTAGGGTTTGATTTGATATATTTTGGATTTGGGGAAAAAAATTGATGTTAGGATTTTTGAGTTTTGTGATGGAAATTATAAGAGTTAATTAGGTGTTGTTGTTGTTGAATTAGTATTAGGTTAGTTAAATTGGAATTAAAAAGAAAATAGAAGTTATATTAATTAAAAGTGAAATAATGCAATATAGTAGTAGAGAAAATTGAAATAGCAGTTAAGTTTATAAACTAAAAGTAACAGTATAGAAAAACAAGAACTAGCAGCTAAAGAACTATGCTAAATATATTGAATTGAAATGAAGTTAAAACAAGTAACTAGAAGGATATTTATGTTTACTAACTAGCAGTATGTGCTAGCATTATAGAAATTGATTCTAAGCTTATAACTAAAGTATGCAATTGAAATAGAGTTTTGGAACTAAAATAAAAAGGTAAATAGCAGTAGCTTGTAAACTAGAAGACTAGCTGTATAGTTTATAACTAAAACTAAACTAACAGTATACCATGTTTCTTAAAGTAATAGCTATATATTTTGAATGAAGTTTTAGCTTAGTAACTTAAAATAGCAGTATGATTATTACAATAAGTTTAGAAAAATTAATTAATTAATTAATGTATGTTTTGTTTTTATTTTATTAATTTAATATATTAAATATTTATATTAATTAAATACTAATATGATATAAGTTAGCCGATTTAATTCGGAACTCGATTATGTTCTGATTTCCCGATTTCGGCAATTTCGGCGACGGAGCAAGTTGCTCCGAATTTAACGAAAATTGACGTGCTAGCTAATTTTGACGTGTAGAACGTCGTGGTGAGGTTAGTTTTTCGAGATTACGAGTTTTAACGGAGCGACCCAAAATAAGTCAATTTACGGTTAATTTGAAAATGGATTACGTTTTAGTCGATTTAAGTCGCGTATGGACAATCTGATTGCGGCGTTAATGATTATGATTGATGCCGATTATTATGAATGACTTTCGCGATGATTATTGATGATTGACTATTTTTCCGTGTTTGAAATTTAGTGAATTATTTGATAATGATGTGGTGTGATTAAACATGATGTTTGCGACGGTTTATTTATAATGAATACTTGATGATATGCGATGTGATAATATGTTTATCTTGATGTGGATGAATATAGCGACGTGGGTTTGATACCAATTTTGATGTGCGATGATGATGTTTTGTTGTGTCGTGTTTGTGATGTCGTGTTGTCGAGTCACATACATTGCATTGGCGACGAGGGCTTTTATGCCAAACGACGAGGGCTTTTATGCCAAAGCGACGATGAGCTTTTATACCGAATGTCCCTAATTATGGACAAAGCGACGGGTACCACATACATAACGTAGTCGTGTCTCGTGGAGTCGGTTATGTTTATTTTTTAGTCTTTTGGCGTTGAGCTTTATTTGATGGCTTATAATGAATTGCGATGTTATATGATACCTTGTTTTGTGATGAGTTTTGTGTTGACCATAAAGTGATTATGATGTGATAATTTCATGAAAATTATGCGATGGATATAACATGACGGTAAAGCGACGATATGAGTTTATGGCGATGGAGTTTATGTCTTGTTTTGACATGATTATGGATATTATGTGATGATATTAAAGTGTTGATCTTGTACACTAAATGATGATTTTAAAGTATGTGAGATTTGATATTTGTTGACATATTCTTATTAATCTATATCATTTATGATTCCAAAACTATTTATATATTTTATCATGCCTTTAATTATATGTTTTGGAGTATCTCACCCTTTACTTGTTTCGTCGTTGCCTTTATATTGGTAACGTGCAGGTGATCCGCGAGGATGATGAGGATTAACTCGAGTCTCTTTATTTTGAGTCGCCCTGCTCTGATAGTAGTAACACTCGGGACTTGGGCGATGTTATTATTTTGATAGGATAGTTTATGTATACTATCCTATGACTTTATGTATTGATGATAACATGATGATACATACATTTTGTGAACACATCCGTTGTGATGTGATTAGTCATATGTTTATATGATGATTTATGTTATGAATCGGTATATCCGACTTTTGATTTTGTGATGTGCATTATAATGCAAAGTGATGAAAAACACGAATATGTGATACCTCAATTTATGTTTGGATGAAATTTTGAATCTCTGATTTTATTATTAATTACGAGGGGTAGAATTGGGGTGTTACATTAGTGGTATCAGAGCATGTCGGTCTGTCCGGCCAAGTTGTTGAGTTTGTTGTTGTCTAACAATCAAGTATTGTTATTTGTTTATACTAATCCTTGTTTTGTTGTGAGCAGAAGTTGTTATGGCTGGAAGAAACGCTGGTAGGAATGATGAGGCTCTTGTTGCTGCTATGCAGGCAATGGCTCAGGCTTTCCAAAACCCGCTGAATGCTGACGAGAACGCTGGGTCTCGTAGTTTGGCAACCTTCCAAAGAGAGAATCCTCCTACTTTCCAAGGAAAGTATGATCCCGAAGGCGCTTTGGCGTGGCTGAAGGAGATTGAAAGAATCTTCTGTGTGATGGATTGCACTCCTGTGCAAAGGATCTGTTATGGTACTCATAAACTAAGTGCTGAAGCGGATGACTGGTGGGTTGAGACCCGTTAGAGGCTTGAGATTGCTGCTGAGGAAGTGACATGGGAAGTTTTCTGAAGGGAATTCATGAGGAAGTATTACCCGGAAGATGTTCAGGGAAAGAAGGAGATAGAGTTCCTTGAATTAAAGCAAGGAAGCATGTCTATCACTGATTATGCTGCAAGGTTCACTATATTGGCCAAGTTCTATCCGCATTATGATGGGCCAAATGGCGAGTTCTCTAAATGCATCAAGTTTGAAAATGGTTTGCGTCCTGAGATTAAGAAAGTTGTTGGTTATCAAAAAATTCGTGTCTTTTCAGATTTGATTGATAGTTGTAGGATCTTTGATGAGGACAGTAATGCTCATTATAAGATTATGTCTGATAAGAGAAACAAGGGTCAGCAAAGCCGTGGAAAACCGTATGATGCTCCAGCTGGTAAAGGGAAACAAAAAGCGTTTCTAGGGCGAAGAACTAGTGAGGGAGATGCTCCTGCTAGTATTGTTTGTTACAAGTGTGGGAAACCTGGCCACAAAAGTAATGTTTATCGAAGCGATGTTAGAGCTAAGGAGAATGAGGTGAGATGTTTCCGATGTGGAGAAGTGGGCCATATGACTCGCGATTGTATACATAAGGATGCGGTCTGTTTTAATTGTGGCGAGGGAGGTCACATTAGTGCTCAATATAAGAAGCCTAAGAGGACTCAAGGAGCAGGAAAGTTGTTTGCTTTGTCGGGTGCTCCGACGGTAAACAAGGATGGTATTGTTCGAGGTACTAGTTTCATTAATAGCTTTCCTCTTATTACTATTATCGATACTGGTGCTACTCACTGTTTTATTGTTGTTGATTGTGTAAAGAGATTGGGTCTCACTTTGTCGTCTCTGGATAAAGATATGGTGGTAGAAGTTCCAGCTAAGGGAACGGTTACTACTTCTTTTGTGTGTGCAAGTTGCCCTTTATCAATCTTTGATAGAGACTTTATGGTGGATCTTGTTTGTTTACCACTTGTCGGGTTAGACGTGATTTTATGTATGGACTGGTTAAAAGCTAATTATGTCTATATCAATTACTATGACAACACTGTGAGGTTTTCTTCCTTAGTAGAAGAAGAACAATCTATGTTAGTGTCGAAGAAGCAGTTGAATTAGTTCATGAAGGATGAGGCGTTGGTTTTCTTGTTGATGGCGACTCTTTCTGTGGAGAGTCAAGCTGTTATAGCAAACTTTCTGGTGGTGTGCGATTTTCCCGAAGTATTCCCTGATGAGATTCCTAGTGCACCTCCAGAAAGAGAAGTTGAACTTTTTGTGGATCTTGTCCCTGGTACCAGACCTATCTCTATGGCACCATACAGGATGTCTGCATCTGAGTTAGCAGAATTGAAGAGCCAATTAGAAGATTTGCTCGAGAAGAAGTTTGTTAGGCCTAGTGTGTCGTCGTGGGGAGCTCCTGTGTTATTGGTGAAGAAGAAAGACAGTAGCATGAGACTTTGTATTTATCATCGTCAGTTGAATAAAGTGACTATCAAGAATAGTTATCCACTTTCTAGAATTGATGATTTGATGGACTGATTGGTTGGCACTTGCATGTTTAGTAAGATTGATTTGAGATCAGGTTACCATCAAATAAAGGTGAAAGAAGAAGATGTTCAGAAAACTTCTTTCAGGACGAGGTATGGACATTACGAATATTCGGTGATGCCTTTCGGTGTCACTAATGCACCGGGGAGTATTCATGGAGTACATGAATCGTATTTTCCATCCTTACTTGGATCGTTTCGTGGTTGTTTTCATTGATGATATTCTTGTTTATTCTAAATCGGAAGAAGAGCACGCAGAACATTTACGCATCGTGTTGGAAGTTCTGAAAGAGAAGAAGCTTTATGCTAAGTTGTCAAAGTGCGAGTTCTGGTTAAGTGAAGTGAGCTTTTTGGGGCATGTCATTTCTGGTGATGGCATTGCAGTTGATCCTTCTAAAGTTGATGTTGTGTTGAGATGGGAAACTCCTAAGTCTGTTACTGAGATTAGAAGTTTCTTAGGATTGGTTGGTTACTATAGAAGGTTCATTGAAGGTTTTTCTAAGTTGGCGCTCCCTTTGACAAAGTTTACTTGTAAAGGAGCTGCGTTTGTATGGGATGTCAAGTGTGAAGGAAGTTTTGCAGAATTGAAGAAAAGGTTGACAACAGCTCCGATCTTGATTCTACCTAATCCTGAAGAACCGTTTGTTGTTTATTGTGATGCTTCTAAGATGGGTTTAGGTGGTGTACTTATGAAAAATGGCAAAGTTGTTGCTTATGCTTCTAGACAATTGAAGATTCATGAGAAGAATTATCCTACGCACGATTTGGAGCTTGCAGCGGTTGTTTTTGTGCTTAAGATTTGGAGGCATTATCTTTATGGTTCTAGATTTGAAGTATTTAGTGACCATAAAAGTTTGAAGTACTTGTTCGATCAGAAAGAGCTTAATATGAGACAAAGACGGTGGCTTGAATTGTTGAAAGATTATGATTTTGGATTGAATTACCATCCTGGTAAAGCTAATGTGGTGGTCGATGCTTTAAGTCGAAAGACTTTGCATATGTCACTTTTGATGGTGAAAGAGTTGGAATTGATTGAGCAATTTAGAGATATGATTCTTGTAGTAGAAGTGACGTTGAAGAGTGTTATCTTGGGAATGTTAAAGATCAATAATGATTTCCTTGATAGTGTTAGAGAAGCTCAGAAGATTGATGTGAAACTTATTGATTTGTTGGTTGGTATTGGACAAACTGAAAATGAAGATTTCAAGTTAGATGCTCAGGGTGTATTGAGGTTCCGAGATAGGATTTGTATTCCCGATGATGTGGATTTGAAGAGAATGATCTTGGAAGAAAGTCATAGAAGCAATTTGAGTATTCATCCCGGAGCGACCAAAATGTATCAAGATTTAAAGAAACTATTTTGGTAGTCGGGCATGAAGAGAGAGGTGGCTCAATTTGTTTATGCTTGTTTGACTTGTCAGAAGTCTAAAGTGGAGCATCAGAAACATGCAGGGTTGATGCAACCGTTAGAGATTCCAGAATGGAAATGGGATAGCATTTCTATGGATTTCGTAACGGGGTTACCAAATACACCAAGAGGACACAATGCGATTTGGGTGATTGTTGATAGGCTTACGAAGTTGACTCACTTTATTCCTATTAACATCACTTATCTCATATCTAAGTTGGCGGAAATTTATATGCATGTGACTGTGAGATTACATGGTATTCCTTTGTGTATTGTTTCGGATAGAGATCCAAGGTTTACTTCTGAATTTTGGAAGAGCTTGCAAGAGGCTTTGGGTTCAAAGTTGAGGTTGAGTTCGGCTTATCATCTTCAAACTGATGGTCAGATGGAAATGACGAA